>JAUPFP010000209.1:0-75704 GCA_036925085.1 Brachycybe producta
TTAAGTTGAAGTTGAAGTTGAGTTTGAAATTGAAATTGAAGTTGAAATTGAAGTTGAATTGGAGTTAAAATTGAAGTTGAAATTGAAGTTGAAATTGAAGTTGAAATTGAAGTTAAAATTGAAGTTGAAATTGAAGTTGAAATTGAAGTTAAAATTGAAGTTGAAATTGAAGTTGAAATTGAAGTTGAAATTGAAGTTGAAATTGAAGTTAAAAATGAAGTTAAAATTGAAGTTGAAATTGAAGTTGAAATTGAAGTTAAAATTGAAGTTAAATTTGAAGTTGAAATTGGAGTTGAAATTGAAGTTGAACATGAAGTTGAAATTGAAGTTAAAATTGAAGTTGAAATTGAAGTTGAAATTGACATTGAAATTGAAGTTTAATTGAAGTTAAGTTGAAGTTGAAGTTGAGTTTGAAATTGAAGTTGAAGTTAAAATTGAAGTTGAAATTGAAGTTGAAATTGAAGTTGAAATTGAAGTTAAAATTAAAGTTGAAATTGAAGTTGAAATTGAAGTTGAAATTGAAGTTAAAATTGAAGTTGAAATTGAAGTTGAAACTGAAGTTGAAATTGAAGTTGAAATTGAAGTTGAAATTGAAGTTGAAATTCAAGTTAAAATTAAAATTGAAATTGAAGTTGAATTGAAGTTAAAAATGAAGTTGAAATTGAAGTTGAAATTGAAGTTGAAATTGAAGTTGAAATTGAAGTTAAAAATGAAGTTAAATTTGAAGTTGAAATTGAAGTTGAAATTGAAGTTGAACATGAAGTTGAAATTGAAGTTAAAATTGAAGTTGAAATTGAAGTTAAAATTGAAGTTGAAATTGAAGTTGAAATTGACATTGAAATTGAAGTTTAATTGAAGTTAAGTTGAAGTTAAGTTGAAGTTGAAGTTAAAATTGAAGTTGAAATTGATGATGAAATTGAAGTTGAAATTGAAGTTAAAATTAAAGTTGAAATTGAAGTTAAAATTGAAGTTGAAATTGAAGTTGAAATTGAAGTTGAAATTGAAGTTGAAATTGAAGTTGAAATTGAAGTTAAAATTGAAGTTGAAATTGAAGTTGAAATTGAAGTTGAAATTGAAATTGAAATTGAAGTTGAAATTGAAATTGAAATTGAAGTTGAAATTGAAGTTGAATTTGAAGTTGAAATTGAAGATGAAATTGAAGTTAAAATTGAAGTTGAAATTGAAGTTGAAATTGAAGTTGAAATTGAAGTTGAAATTGAATTTAAATTGAAGTTGAATTTGAAGTTGAAGTTGAAGTTGAATTTGAAGTTGAACTTGAAAGCGAAGTTGAAGTTGAAGTTGAAGTTAAGTTGAAGATGAATTTGAAGTTGAACTTGAAAGTGAAGTTGAAGTTAAAGTTGAAGTTGAAATTGAAGTTGAAATTGAAGTTGAAATTGAAGTTAAAATTGGAGTTGAAATTGAAGTTGAAATTGAAGTTGAAATTGACAATGAAATTGAAGTTTAATTGAAGTTAAGTTGAAGTTGAAGTGAAGTTTGAAATTGAAATTGAAGTTGAAATTGAAGTTAAAAATGAAGTTAAAATTGAAGTTGAAATTGAAGTTGAAATTGAAGTTAAAATTGAAGTTAAATTTGAAGTTGAAATTGGAGTTGAAATTGAAGTTGAACATGAAGTTGAAATTGAAGTTAAAATTGAAGTTGAAATTGAAGTTGAAATTGACATTGAAATTGAAGTTTAATTGAAGTTAAGTTGAAGTTGAAGTTGAGTTTGAAATTGAAGTTGAAGTTAAAATTGAAGTTGAAATTGAAGTTGAAATTGAAGTTGAAATTGAAGTTAAAATTAAAGTTGAAATTGAAGTTGAAATTGAAGTTGAAATTGAAGTTAAAATTGAAGTTGAAATTGAAGTTGAAACTGAAGTTGAAATTGAAGTTGAAATTGAAGTTGAAATTGAAGTTGAAATTCAAGTTAAAATTAAAATTGAAATTGAAGTTGAAATTGAAGTTAAAAATGAAGTTGAAATTGAAGTTGAAATTGAAGTTGAAATTGAAGTTGAAATTGAAGTTAAAAATGAAGTTAAATTTGAAGTTGAATTGAAGTTGAAATTGAAGTTGAACATGAAGTTGAAATTGAAGTTAAAATTGAAGTTGAAATTGAAGTTAAAATTGAAGTTGAAATTGAAGTTGAAATTGACATTGAAATTGAAGTTTAATTGAAGTTAAGTTGAAGTTAAGTTGAAGTTGAAGTTAAAATTGAAGTTGAAATTGATGATGAAATTGAAGTTGAAATTGAAGTTAAAATTAAAGTTGAAATTGAAGTTAAAATTGAAGTTGAAATTGAAGTTGAAATTGAAGTTGAAATTGAAGTTGAAATTGAAGTTGAAATTGAAGTTGAAATTGAAGTTGAAATTGAAGTTAAAATTGAAGTTAAATTTGAAGTTGAAATTGAAGTTGAAATTGAAGTTGAACATGAAGTTGAAATTGAAGTTAAAATTGAAGTTGAAATTGAAGTTGAAATTTACATTGAAATTGAAGTTTAATTGAAGTTAAGTTGAAGTTGAAGTTGAGTTTGAAATTGAAATTGAAGTTGAAATTGAAGTTGAAATTGGAGTTAAAATTGAAGTTGAAATTGAAGTTGAAATTGAAGTTGAAATTGAAGTTAAAATTGAAGTTGAAATTGAAGTTGAAATTGAAGTTAAAATTGAAGTTGAAATTGAAGTTGAAATTGAAGTTGAAATTGAAGTTGAAATTGAAGTTAAAAATGAAGTTAAAATTGAAGTTGAAATTGAAGTTGAAATTGAAGTTAAAATTGAAGTTAAATTTGAAGTTGAAATTGGAGTTGAAATTGAAGTTGAACATGAAGTTGAAATTGAAGTTAAAATTGAAGTTGAAATTGAAGTTTAAATTGACATTGAAATTGAAGTTTAATTGAAGTTAAGTTGAAGTTGAAGTTGAGTTTGAAATTGAAGTTGAAGTTAAATTGAAGTTGAAATTGAAGTTGAAATTGAAGTTGAAATTGAAGTTAAAATTAAAGTTGAAATTGAAGTTGAAATTGAAGTTGAAATTGAAGTTAAAATTGAAGTTGAAATTGAAGTTGAAACTGAAGTTGAAATGAAGTTGAAATTGAAGTTGAAATTGAAGTTGAAATTCAAGTTAAAATTAAAATTGAAATTGAAGTTGAAATTGAAGTTAAAAATGAAGTTGAAATTGAAGTTGAAATTGAAGTTGAAATTGAAGTTGAAATTGAAGTTAAAAATGAAGTTAAATTTGAAGTTGAAATTGAAGTTGAAATTGAAGTTGAACATGAAGTTGAAATGAAGTTAAAATTGAAGTTGAAATTGAAGTTAAAATTGAAGTTGAAATTGAAGTTGAAATTGACATTGAAATTGAAGTTTAATTGAAGTTAAGTTGAAGTTAAGTTGAAGTTGAAGTTAAAATTGAAGTTGAAATTGATGATGAAATTGAAGTTGAAATTGAAGTTAAAATTAAAGTTGAAATTGAAGTTAAAATTGAAGTTGAAATTGAAGTTGAAATTGAAGTTGAAATTGAAGTTGAAATTGAAGTTGAAATTGAAGTTAAAATTGAAGTTGAAATTGAAGTTGAAATTGAAGTTGAAATTGAAATTGAAATTGAAGTTGAAATTGAAATTGAAATTGAAGTTGAAATTGAAGTTGAATTTGAAGTTGAAATTGAAGATGAAATTGAAGTTAAAATTGAAGTTGAAATTGAAGTTGAAATTGAAGTTGAAATTGAAGTTGAAATTGAATTTAAAATTGAAGTTGAATTTGAAGTTGAAGTTGAAGTTGAATTTGAAGTTGAACTTGAAAGCGAAGTTGAAGTTGAAGTTGAAGTTAAGTTGAAGATGAATTTGAAGTTGAACTTGAAAGTGAAGTTGAAGTTAAAGTTGAAGTTGAAATTGAAGTTGAAATTGAAGTTGAAATTGAAGTTAAAATTGGAGTTGAAATTGAAGTTGAAATTGAAGTTGAAATTGACAATGAAATTGAAGTTTAATTGAAGTTAAGTTGAAGTTGAAGTGAAGTTTGAAATTGAAATTGAAGTTGAAATTGAAGTTAAAAATGAAGTTAAAATTGAAGTTGAAATTGAAGTTGAAATTGAAGTTAAAATTGAAGTTAAATTTGAAGTTGAAATTGGAGTTGAAATTGAAGTTGAACATGAAGTTGAAATTGAAGTTAAAATTGAAGTTGAAATTGAAGTTGAAATTGACATTGAAATTGAAGTTTAATTGAAGTTAAGTTGAAGTTGAAGTTGAGTTTGAAATTGAAGTTGAAGTTAAAATTGAAGTTGAAATTGAAGTTGAAATTGAAGTTAAAATTAAAGTTGAAATTGAAGTTGAAATTGAAGTTGAAATTGAAGTTAAATTGAAGTTGAAATTGAAGTTGAAACTGAAGTTGAAATTGAAGTTGAAATTGAAGTTGAAATTGAAGTTGAAATTCAAGTTAAAATTAAAATTGAAATTGAAGTTGAAATTGAAGTTAAAAATGAAGTTGAAATTGAAGTTGAAATTGAAGTTGAAATTGAAGTTGAAATTGAAGTTAAAAATGAAGTTAAATTTGAAGTTGAAATTGAAGTTGAAATTGAAGTTGAACATGAAGTTGAAATTGAAGTTAAAATTGAAGTTGAAATTGAAGTTAAAATTGAAGTTGAAATTGAAGTTGAAATTGACATTGAAATTGAAGTTTAATTGAAGTTAAGTTGAAGTTAAGTTGAAGTTGAAGTTAAAATTGAAGTTGAAATTGATGATGAAATTGAAGTTGAAATTGAAGTTAAAATTAAAGTTGAAATTGAAGTTAAAATTGAAGTTGAAATTGAAGTTGAAATTGAAGTTGAAATTGAAGTTGAAATTGAAGTTGAAATTGAAGTTAAAATTGAAGTTGAAATTGAAGTTGAAATTGAAGTTGAAACTGAAATTGAAATTGAAGTTGAAATTGAAATTGAAATTGAAGTTGAAATTGAAGTTGAATTTGAAGTTGAAATTGAAGATGAAATTGAAGTTAAAATTGAAGTTGAAATTGAAGTTGAAATTGAAGTTGAAATTGAAGTTGAAATTGAATTTAAAATTGAAGTTGAATTTGAAGTTGAAGTTGAAGTTGAATTTGAAGTTGAACTTGAAAGCGAAGTTGAAGTTGAAGTTGAAGTTAAGTTGAAGATGAATTTGAAGTTGAACTTGAAAGTGAAGTTGAAGTTAAAGTTGAAGTTGAAATTGAAGTTGAAATTGAAGTTGAAATTGAAGTTGAAATTGAAGTTAAAATTGGAGTTGAAATTGAAGTTGAAATTGAAGTTGAAATTGACAATGAAATTGAAGTTTAATTGAAGTTAAGTTGAAGTTGAAGTGAAGTTTGAAATTGAAGTTGAAGTTAAAATTGAAGTTGAAATTGAAGTTGAAATTGAAGTTGAAATTGAAGTTAAAATTGAAGTTGAAATTGAAGTTAAAATTGGAGTTGAAATTGAAGTTGAAATTGAAGTTGAAATTGACAATGAAATTGAAGTTTAATTGAAGTTAAGTTGAAGTTGAAGTGAAGTTTGAAATTGAAGTTGAAGTTAAAATTGAAGTTGAAATTGAAGTTGAAATTGAAGTTGAAATTGAAGTTGAAATTGAAGTTGAAATTGAAGTTAATATTGAAGTTGACATTGAAGTTGAAATTGAAGTTGAAATTGAAGTTAAAATTGAAGTTGAAATTGAAGTTGAAATTGAAGTTGAAATTTAAGTTGAAATTAAATTGAAACTGAAGTTGAAATTGAAATTGAAATTGAAGTTGAAGTTGAAATTGAAGTTGAAACTGAAGTTGAAATTGAAGTTGAAATTGAAGTTGAAATTGAAGTTGAAATTGACATTGAAATTGAAGTTTAATTGAAGTTAAGTTGAAGTTAAAATTGAAGTTGAAATTGAAGTTGAAATTGAAGTTGTAATTGAAGTTGAAATTGAAGTTAAAATTGAAGTTGAATTTGAAGTTGAAGTTGAAGTTGAATTTGAAGTTGAACTTGAAAGCAAAGTTGAAGTTGAAGTTGAAGTTGAAATTGAAGTTAAAATTGAAGTTGAATTTGAAGTTGAAGTTGAAGTTGAATTTGAAGTTTAACTTGAAAGCAAAGTTGAAGTTGAAGTTGAAATTGAAATTGAAGTTAAAATTGAAGTTAAAATTGAAGTTGAAATTGAAGTTGAAATTGACATTGAAATTGAAGTTTAATTGAAGTTAAGTTGAAGTTAAAATTGAAGTTGAAATTGAAGTTGAAATTGAAGTTGTAATTGAAGTTGAAATTGAAGTTAAAATTGAAGTTGAATTTGAAGTTGAAGTTGAAGTTGAATTTGAAGTTGAACTTGAAAGCGAAGTTGAAGTTGAAGTTGAAGTTGAAATTGAAGTTGAAACTGAAGTTGAAATTGAAATTGAAATTGAAGTTGAAATTGAAGTTGAATTTGAAGTTGAAATTGAAGATGAAATTGAAGTTGAAATTGAAGTTGAAATTGAAGTTGAAATTGAAGTTGAAATTGAAGTTGAAATTGAAGTTAAAATTGAAGTTGAAATTGAAGTTGAAATTGAAGTTGAAATTGAAGTTGAAATTGAATTTAAAATTGAAGTTGAATTTGAAGTTGAAGTTGATGTTGAATTTGAAGTTGAACTTGAAAGCGAAGTTGAAGTTGAAGTTGAAGTTAAGTTGAAGATGAATTTGAAGTTGAACTTGAAAGTGAAGTTGAAGTTAAAGTTGAAGTTGAAATTGAAGTTGAAATTGAAGTTGAAATTGAAGTTGAAATTGAAGTTGAAATTGAAGTTAAAATTGGAGTTGAAATTGAAGTTGAAATTGAAGTTGAAATTGACAATGAAATTGAAGTTTAATTGAAGTTAAGTTGAAGTTGAAGTGAAGTTTGAAATTGAAGTTGAAGTTAAAATTGAAGTTGAAATTGAAGTTGAAATTGAAGATGAAATTGAAGTTGAAATTGAAGTTAAAATTGAAGTTGACATTGAAGTTGAAATTGAAGTTGAAATTGAAGTTAAAATTGAAGTTGAAATTGAAGTTGAAATTGAAGTTGAAATTTAAGTTGAAGTTAAATTGAAACTGAAGTTGAAATTGAAGTTGAAACTGAAGTTGAAATTGAAATTGAAATTGAAGTTGAAATTGAAGTTGAAATTGAAGTTGAAATTGAAGTTGAAATTGAAGTTAAAATTGAAGTTGAAATTGAAGTTGAAATTGAAGTTGAAATTGAAGTTGAAATTGAATTTAAAATTGAAGTTGAATTTGAAGTTGAAGTTGAAGTTGAATTTGAAGTTGAACTTGAAAGCGAAGTTGAAGTTGAAGTTGAAGTTAAGTTGAAGATGAATTTGAAGTTGAACTTGAAAGTGAAGTTGAAGTTAAAGTTGAAGTTGAAATTGAAGTTGAAATTGAAGTTGAAATTGAAGATAAAATTCGAGTTGAAATTGAAGTTGAAATTGAAGTTGAAATTGACAATCAAATTGTAGTTTAATTGAAGTTAAGTTGAAGTTGAAGTGAAGTTTGAAATTGAAGTTGAAGTTAAAATTGAAGTTGAAATTGAAGTTGAAATTGAAGTTGAAATTAACGTTGAAATTGAAGATGAAATTGAAGTTGAAATTGAAGTTGAAATTGAAGTTAAAATTGAAGTTGACATTGAAGTTGAAATTGAAGTTGAAATTGAAGTTAAAATTGAAGTTGAAATTGAAGTTGAAATTGAAGTTGAAATTTAAGTTGAAATTAAATTGAAACTGAAGTTGAAATTGAAATTGAAATTGAAGTTGAAGTTGAAATTGAAGTTGAAACTGAAGTTGAAATTGAAATTGAAATTGAAGTTGAAATTGAAGTTGAAATTGAAGTTGAAATTGAAGTTGAAATTGAAGTTGAAATTGAAGTTGAAATTGAAGTTGAAATTGAAGTTGAAATTGAAGTTGAAATTGAAGTTAAAATTGAAGTTGAAATTGAAGTTGAAATTGAAGTTGAAATTGAAGTTGAAATTGAAGTTAAAATTGAAGTTGAAATTGAAGTTGAAATTGAAGTTGTAATTGAAGTTGAAATTGAAGTTAAAATTGAAGTTGAATTTGAAGTTGAAGTTGAAGTTGAATTTGAAGTTGAACTTGAAAGCGAAGTTGAAGTTGAAGTTGAAATTGAAGTTGAAACTGAAGTTGAAATTGAAATTGAAATTGAAATTGAAGTTGAAATTGAAGTTGAATTTGAAGTTGAAATTGAAGATGAAATTGAAGTTGAAATTGAAGTTGAAATTGAAGTTGAAATTGAAGTTGAAATTGAAGTTAAAATTGAAGTTGAATTTGAAGTTGAAGTTGAAGTTGAATTTGAAGTTGAACTTGAAAGCGAAGTTGAAGTTGAAGTTGAAGTTGAAATTAAAGTTGAAATTGAAGTTGAAATTGAAGTTGAAATTGAAGTTGAAATTGAAGTTAAAATTGAAGTTGACATTGAAGTTGACATTGAAGTTGAAATTGAAGTTGAAATTGAAGTTAAAATTGAAGTTGAAATTGAAGTTGAAATTGAAGTTGAAATTTAAGTTGAAATTAAATTGAAACTGAAGTTGAAATTGAAATTGAAATTGAAGTTGAAGTTGAAATTGAAGTTGAAACTGAAGTTGAAATTGAAATTGAAATTGAAGTTGAAATTGAAGTTGAAATTGAAGTTGAAATTGAAGTTGAAATTGAAGTTGAAATTGAAGTTGAAATTGAAGTTGAAATTGAAGTTGAAATTGAAGTTGAAATTGAAGTTAAAATTGAAGTTGAAATTGAAGTTGAAATTGAAGTTGAAATTGAAGTTGAAATTGAAGTTAAAATTGAAGTTGAAATTGAAGTTGAAATTGAAGTTGTAATTGAAGTTGAAATTGAAGTTAAAATTGAAGTTGAATTTGAAGTTGAAGTTGAAGTTGAATTTGAAGTTGAACTTGAAAGCGAAGTTGAAGTTGAAGTTGAAGTTGAAATTGAAGTTGAAACTGAAGTTGAAATTGAAATTGAAATTGAAATTGAAGTTGAAATTGAAGTTGAATTTGAAGTTGAAATTGAAGATGAAATTGAAGTTGAAATTGAAGTTGAAATTGAAGTTGAAATTGAAGTTGAAATTGAAGTTAAAATTGAAGTTGAAATTGAAGTTGAAATTGAAGTTGAAATTGAAGTTGAAATTGAATTTAAAATTGAAGTTGAATTTGAAGTTGAAGTTGAAGTTGAATTTGAAGTTGAACTTGAAAGCGAAGTTGAAGTTGAAGTTGAAGTTAAGTTGAAGATGAATTTGAAGTTGAACTTGAAAGTGAAGTTGAAGTTAAAGTTGAAGTTGAAATTGAAGTTGAAATTGAAGTTGAAATTGAAGTTGAAATTGAAGTTAAAATTGGAGTTGAAATTGAAGTTGAAATTGAAGTTGAAATTGAAGTTGAAATTGAAGTTAAAAATGAAGTTAAAATTGAAGTTGAAATTGAAGTTGAAATTGAAGTTGAAATTGAAGTTAAAATTGAAGTTAAATTTGAAGTTGAAATTGAAGTTGAAATTGAAGTTGAAATTGAAGTTGAACATGAAGTTGAAATTGAAGTTAAAATTGAAGTTGAAATTGAAGTTGAAATTTACATTGAAATTGAAGTTTAATTGAAGTTAAGTTGAAGTTGAAGTTGAGTTTGAAATTGAAATTGAAGTTGAAATTGAAGTTGAAATTGGAGTTAAAATTGAAGTTGAAATTGAAGTTGAAATTGAAGTTAAAATTGAAGTTGAAATTGAAGTTGAAATTGAAGTTAAAATTGAAGTTGAAATTGAAGTTGAAATTGAAGTTGAAATTGAAGTTGAAATTGAAGTTAAAAATGAAGTTAAAATTGAAGTTGAAATTGAAGTTGAAATTGAAGTTAAAATTGAAGTTAAATTTGAAGTTGAAATTGAAGTTGAAATTGAAGTTGAACATGAAGTTGAAATTGAAGTTAAAATTGAAGTTGAAATTGAAGTTGAAATTGAAGTTGAAATTGACATTGAAATTGAAGTTTAATTGAAGTTAAGTTGAAGTTGAAGTTGAGTTTGAAATTGAAGTTGAAGTTAAAATTGAAGTTGAAATTGAAGTTGAAATTGAAGTTGAAATTGAAGTTAAAATTAAAGTTGAAATTGAAGTTGAAATTGAAGTTGAAATTGAAGTTAAAATTGAAGTTGAAATTGAAGTTGAAACTGAAGTTGAAATTGAAGTTGAAATTGAATTTGAAATTGAAGTTGAAATTCAAGTTAAAATTAAAATTGAAATTGAAGTTGAAATTGAAGTTAAAAATGAAGTTGAAATTGAAGTTGAAATTGAAGTTGAAATTGAAGTTGAAATTGAAGTTAAAAATGAAGTTAAATTTGAAGTTGAAATTGAAGTTGAAATTGAAGTTGACCTATGAAGTTGAAATTGAAGTTAAAATTGAAGTTGAAATTGAAGTTAAAATTGAAGTTGAAATTGAAGTTGAAATTGACATTGAAATTGAAGTTTAATTGAAGTTAAGTTGAAGTTGAAGTTAAAATTGAAGTTGAAATTGATGATGAAATTGAAGTTGAAATTGAAGTTAAAATTAAAGTTGAAATTGAAGTTGAAATTGAAGTTGAAATTGAAGTTGAAATTGAAGTTAAAATTGAAGTTGAAATTGAAGTTGAAATTGAAGTTGAAATTGAAGTTGAAATTGAAGTTGAAATTGAAGTTGAAATTGAAGTTGAAATTGAAGTTGAAATTAAAGTTGAAATTAAGTTAAAATTGAAGTTGAAACTGAAGTTGAAACTGAAGTTAAAATTGAAGTTGAAATTGAAGTTGAAATTGACATTGAAATTGAAGTTGAAATTGAAGTTGAAATTGAAGTTGAAATTGAAGTTGAAATTGAAGTTGAAATTGAAGTTGAAATTGAAGTTGAAATTGAAGTTGAAATTGAATTTTTAAATTGAAGTTGAAATTGATGTTGAAATTGAAGTTGAAATTGAAGTTGAAATTGAAGTTGAAATTGAAGTTGAAATTGAAGTTAAAATTGAAGTTAAATTTGAAGTTGAAATTGAATTTGAAATTGAAGTTGAACATGAAGTTGAAATTGAAGTTGAAATTGAAGTTGAAATTGAAGTTAAAATTGAAGTTAAATTTGAAGTTGAAATTGAAGTTGAAATTGAAGTTGAACATGAAGTTGAAATTGAAGTTAAAATTGAAGTTGAAGTTGAAGTTGAAATTTACATTGAAATTGAAGTTTAATTGAAGTTAAGTTGAAGTTGAAGTTGAGTTTGAAATTGAAATTGAAGTTGAAATTGAAGTTGAAATTGGAGTTAAAATTGAAGTTGAAATTGAAGTTGAAATTGAAGTTGAAATTGAAGTTGAAATTGAAGTTAAAATTGAAGTTGAAATTGAAGTTGAAATTGAAGTTAAAATTGAAGTTGAAATTGAAGTTGAAATTGAAGTTGAAATTGAAGTTGAAATTGAAGTTAAAAATGAAGTTAAAATTGAAGTTGAAATTGAAGTTGAAATTGAAGTTAAAATTGAAGTTAAATTTGAAGTTGAAATTGGAGTTGAAATTGAAGTTGAACATGAAGTTGAAATTGAAGTTAAAATTGAAGTTGAAATTGAAGTTGAAATTGAAGTTGAAATTGAAGTTGAAATTGAAGTTAATATTGAAGTTGACATTGAAGTTGAAATTGAAGTTGAAATTGAAGTTAAAATTGAAGTTGAAATTGAAGTTGAAATTGAAGTTGAAATTTAAGTTGAAATTAAATTGAAACTGAAGTTGAAATTGAAATTGAAATTGAAGTTGAAGTTGAAATTGAAGTTGAAACTGAAGTTGAAATTGAAATTGAAATTGAAGTTGAAATTGAAGTTGAAATTGAAGTTGAAATTGAAGTTGAAATTGAAGTTGAAATTGAAGTTGAAATTGACATTGAAACTGAAGTTTAATTGAAGTTAAGTTGAAGTTAAAGTTGAAGTTGAAATTGAAGTTGAAATTGAAGTTGTAATTGAAGTTGAAATTGAAGTTAAAATTGAAGTTGAATTTGAAGTTGAAGTTGAAGTTGAATTTGAAGTTGAACTTGAAAGCAAAGTTGAAGTTGAAGTTGAAGTTGAAATTGAAGTTAAAATTGAAGTTAAAATTGAAGTTGAAATTGAATTTAAAATTGAAGTTGAATTTGAAGTTAAGTTGAAGATGAATTTGAAGTTGAACTTGAAAGTGAAGTTGAAGTTAAAGTTGAAGTTGAAATTGAAGTTGAAATTGAAGTTGAAATTGAAGTTAAAATTCGAGTTGAAATTGAAGTTGAAATTGAAGTTGAAATTGACAATCAAATTGAAGTTTAATTGAAGTTAAGTTGAAGTTGAAGTGAAGTTTGAAATTGAAGTTGAAGTTAAAATTGAAGTTGAAATTGAAGTTGAAATTGAAGTTGAAATTGAAGTTGAAATTGAAGTTGAAATTGAAGTTGAAATTGAAGTTGAAATTGAAGTTAAAATTGAAGTTGACATTGAAGTTGAAATTGAAGTTAAAATTGAAGTTGAAATTGAAGTTGAAATTGAAGTTGAAATTTAAGTTTAAATTAAATTGAAACTGAAGTTGAAATTGAAATTGAAATTGAAGTTGAAGTTGAAATTGAAGTTGAAACTGAAGTTGAAATTGAAATTGAAATTGAAGTTGAAATTGAAGTTGAAATTGAAGTTGAAATTGAAGTTGAAATTGAAGTTGAAATTGAAGTTGAAATTGAAGTTGAAATTGAAGTTGAAATTGAAGTTAAAATTGAAGTTAAATTTGAAGTTGAAATTGAAGTTGAAATTGAAGTTGAACATGAAGTTGAAATTGAAGTTAAAATTGAAGTTGAAATTGAAGTTGAAATTTACATTGAAATTGAAGTTTAATTGAAGTTAAGTTGAAGTTGAAGTTGAGTTTGAAATTGAAATTGAAGTTGAAATTGAAGTTGAAATTGGAGTTAAAATTGAAGTTGAAATTGAAGTTGAAATTGAAGTTGAAATTGAAGTTAAAATTGAAGTTGAAATTGAAGTTGAAATTGAAGTTAAAATTGAAGTTGAAATTGAAGTTGAAATTGAAGTTGAAATTGAAGTTGAAATTGAAGTTAAAAATGAAGTTAAAATTGAAGTTGAAATTGAAGTTGAAATTGAAGTTAAAATTGAAGTTAAATTTGAAGTTGAAATTGGAGTTGAAATTGAAGTTGAACATGAAGTTGAAATTGAAGTTAAAATTGAAGTTGAAATTGAAGTTGAAATTGACATTGAAATTGAAGTTTAATTGAAGTTAAGTTGAAGTTGAAGTTGAGTTTGAAATTGAAGTTGAAGTTAAAATTGAAGTTGAAGTTAAAATTGAAGTTGAAATTGAAGTTGAAATTAAAGTTGAAATTGAAGTTGAAATTGAAGTTGAAATTGAAGTTAAAATTGAAGTTGAAATTGAAGTTGAAACTGAAGTTGAAATTGAAGTTGAAATTGAATTTGAAATTGAAGTTGAAATTCAAGTTAAAATTAAAATTGAAATTGAAGTTGAAATTGAAGTTAAAAATGAAGTTGAAATTGAAGTTGAAATTGAAGTTGAAATTGAAGTTGAAATTGAAGTTAAAAATGAAGTTAAATTTGAAGTTGAAATTGAAGTTGAAATTGAAGTTGAACTATGAAGTTGAAATTGAAGTTAAAATTGAAGTTGAAATTGAAGTTAAAATTGAAGTTGAAATTGAAGTTGAAATTGACATTGAAATTGAAGTTTAATTGAAGTTAAGTTGAAGTTGAAGTTAAAATTGAAGTTGAAATTGATGATGAAATTGAAGTTGAAATTGAAGTTAAAATTAAAGTTGAAATTGAAGTTGAAATTGAAGTTGAAATTGAAGTTGAAATTGAAGTTAAAATTGAAGTTGAAATTGAAGTTGAAATTGAAGTTGAAATTGAAGTTGAAATTGAAGTTGAAATTGAAGTTGAAATTGAAGTTGAAATTGAAGTTGAAATTAAAGTTGAAATTAAGTTAAAATTGAAGTTGAAACTGAAGTTGAAACTGAAGTTAAAATTGAAGTTGAAATTGAAGTTGAAATTGACATTGAAATTGAAGTTGAAATTGAAGTTGAAATTGAAGTTGAAATTGAAGTTGAAATTGAAGTTGAAATTGAAGTTGAAATTGAAGTTGAAATTGAAGTTGAAATTGAAGTTGAAATTGAATTTTTAAATTGAAGTTGAAATTGATGTTGAAATTGAAGTTGAAATTGAAGTTGAAATTGAAGTTGAAATTGAAGTTGAAATTGAAGTTAAAATTGAAGTTAAATTTGAAGTTGAAATTGAATTTGAAATTGAAGTTGAACATGAAGTTGAAATTGAAGTTGAAATTGAAGTTGAAATTGAAGTTAAAATTGAAGTTAAATTTGAAGTTGAAATTGAAGTTGAAATTGAAGTTGAACATGAAGTTGAAATTGAAGTTAAAATTGAAGTTGAAGTTGAAGTTGAAATTTACATTGAAATTGAAGTTTAATTGAAGTTAAGTTGAAGTTGAAGTTGAGTTTGAAATTGAAATTGAAGTTGAAATTGAAGTTGAAATTGGAGTTAAAATTGAAGTTGAAATTGAAGTTGAAATTGAAGTTGAAATTGAAGTTGAAATTGAAGTTAAAATTGAAGTTGAAATTGAAGTTGAAATTGAAGTTAAAATTGAAGTTGAAATTGAAGTTGAAATTGAAGTTGAAATTGAAGTTGAAATTGAAGTTAAAAATGAAGTTAAAATTGAAGTTGAAATTGAAGTTGAAATTGAAGTTAAAATTGAAGTTAAATTTGAAGTTGAAATTGGAGTTGAAATTGAAGTTGAACATGAAGTTGAAATTGAAGTTAAAATTGAAGTTGAAATTGAAGTTGAAATTGAAGTTGAAATTGAAGTTAATATTGAAGTTGACATTGAAGTTGAAATTGAAGTTGAAATTGAAGTTAAAATTGAAGTTGAAATTGAAGTTGAAATTGAAGTTGAAATTTAAGTTGAAATTAAATTGAAACTGAAGTTGAAATTGAAATTGAAATTGAAGTTGAAGTTGAAATTGAAGTTGAAACTGAAGTTGAAATTGAAATTGAAATTGAAGTTGAAATTGAAGTTGAAATTGAAGTTGAAATTGAAGTTGAAATTGAAGTTGAAATTGAAGTTGAAATTGACATTGAAACTGAAGTTTAATTGAAGTTAAGTTGAAGTTAAAATTGAAGTTGAAATTGAAGTTGAAATTGAAGTTGTAATTGAAGTTGAAATTGAAGTTAAAATTGAAGTTGAATTTGAAGTTGAAGTTGAAGTTGAATTTGAAGTTGAACTTGAAAGCAAAGTTGAAGTTGAAGTTGAAGTTGAAATTGAAGTTAAAATTGAAGTTAAAATTGAAGTTGAAATTGAATTTAAAATTGAAGTTGAATTTGAAGTTGAAGTTGAAGTTGAATTTGAAGTTGAACTTGAAAGCGAAGTTGAAGTTGAAGTTGAAGTTAAGCTGAAGATTAATTTGAAGTTGAACTTGAAAGTGAAGTTGAAGTTAAAGTTGAAGTTGAAATTGAAGTTGAAATTGAAGTTGAAATTGAAGTTAAAATTCGAGTTGAAATTGAAGTTGAAATTGACAATCAAATTGAAGTTTAATTGAAGTTAAGTTGAAGTTGAAGTGAAGTTTGAAATTGAAGTTGAAGTTAAAATTGAAGTTGAAATTGAAGTTGAAATTGAAGTTGAAATTGAAGTTGAAATTGAAGTTGAAATTGAAGTTGAAATTGAAGTTGAAACTGAAGTTAAAATTGAAGTTGACATTGAAGTTGAAATTGAAGTTAAAATTGAAGTTGAAATTGAAGTTGAAATTGAAGTTGAAATTTAAGTTTAAATTAAATTGAAACTGAAGTTGAAATTGAAATTGAAATTGAAGTTGAAGTTGAAATTGAAGTTGAAACTGAAGTTGAAATTGAAATTGAAATTGAAGTTGAAATTGAAGTTGAAATTGAAGTTGAAATTGAAGTTGAAATTGAAGTTGAAATTGAAGTTGAAATTGAAGTTGAAATTGAAGTTGAAATTGAAGTTAAAATTGAAGTTAAATTTGAAGTTGAAATTGAAGTTGAAATTGAAGTTGAACATGAAGTTGAAATTGAAGTTAAAATTGAAGTTGAAATTGAAGTTGAAATTTACATTGAAATTGAAGTTTAATTGAAGTTAAGTTGAAGTTGAAGTTGAGTTTGAAATTGAAATTGAAGTTGAAATTGAAGTTGAAATTGGAGTTAAAATTGAAGTTGAAATTGAAGTTGAAATTGAAGTTGAAATTGAAGTTAAAATTGAAGTTGAAATTGAAGTTGAAATTGAAGTTAAAATTGAAGTTGAAATTGAAGTTGAAATTGAAGTTGAAATTGAAGTTGAAATTGAAGTTAAAAATGAAGTTAAAATTGAAGTTGAAATTGAAGTTGAAATTGAAGTTAAAATTGAAGTTAAATTTGAAGTTGAAATTGGAGTTGAAATTGAAGTTGAACATGAAGTTGAAATTGAAGTTAAAATTGAAGTTGAAATTGAAGTTGAAATTGACATTGAAATTGAAGTTTAATTGAAGTTAAGTTGAAGTTGAAGTTGAGTTTGAAATTGAAGTTGAAGTTAAAATTGAAGTTGAAATTGAAGTTGAAATTGAAGTTGAAATTGAAGTTAAAATTAAAGTTGAAATTGAAGTTGAAATTGAAGTTGAAATTGAAGTTAAAATTGAAGTTGAAATTGAAGTTGAAACTGAAGTTGAAATTGAAGTTGAAATTGAAGTTGAAATTGAAGTTGAAATTCAAGTTAAAATTAAAATTGAAATTGAAGTTGAAATTGAAGTTAAAAATGAAGTTGAAATTGAAGTTGAAATTGAAGTTGAAATTGAAGTTGAAATTGAAGTTGAAATTGAAGTTAAAAATGAAGTTAAATTTGAAGTTGAAATTGAAGTTGAAATTGAAGTTGAACATGAAGTTGAAATTGAAGTTAAAATTGAAGTTGAAATTGAAGTTAAAATTGAAGTTGAAATTGAAGTTGAAATTGACATTGAAATTGAAGTTTAATTGAAGTTAAGTTGAAGTTAAGTTGAAGTTGAAGTTAAAATTGAAGTTGAAATTGATGATGAAATTGAAGTTGAAATTGAAGTTAAAATTAAAGTTGAAATTGAAGTTAAAATTGAAGTTGAAATTGAAGTTGAAATTGAAGTTGAAATTGAAGTTGAAATTGAAGTTGAAATTGAAGTTGAAATTGAAGTTAAAATTGAAGTTGAAATTGAAGTTGAAATTGAAGTTGAAATTGAAGTTGAAATTGAATTTAAAATTGAAGTTGAATTTGAAGTTGAAGTTGAAGTTGAATTTGAAGTTGAACTTGAAAGTGAAGTTGAAGTTGAAGTTGAAGTTAAGTTGAAGATGAATTTGAAGTTGAACTTGAAAGTGAAGTTGAAGTTAAAGTTGAAGTTGAAATTGAAGTTGAAATTGAAGTTGAAATTGAAGTTAAAATTGGAGTTGAAATTGAAGTTGAAATTGAAGTTGAAATTGACAATGAAATTGAAGTTTAATTGAAGTTAAGTTGAAGTTGAAGTGAAGTTTGAAATTGAAGTTGAAGTTAAAATTGAAGTTGAAATTGAAGTTGAAATTGAAGTTGAAATTGAAGTTGAAATTGAAGTTGAAATTGAAGTTGAAATTGAAGTTGAAATTGAAGTTGAAATTGAAGTTGAAATTGAAGTTAATATTGAAGTTGACATTGAAGTTGAAATTGAAGTTGAAATTGAAGTTAAAATTGAAGTTGAAATTGAAGTTGAAATTGAAGTTGAAATTGAAGTTGAAATTAAATTGAAACTGAAGTTGAAATTGAAATTGAAATTGAAGTTGAAGTAGAAATTGAAGTTGAAACTGAAGTTGAAATTGAAATTGAAATTGAAGTTGAAATTGAAGTTGAAATTGAAGTTGAAATTGAAGTTGAAATTGAAGTTGAAATTGACATTGAAATTGAAGTTTAATTGAAGTTAAGTTGAAGTTAAAATTGAAGTTGAAATTGAAGTTGAAATTGAAGTAATTGAAGTTGAAATTGAAGTTAAAATTGAAGTTGAATTTGAAGTTGAAGTTGAAGTTGAATTTGAAGTTGAACTTGAAAGCAAAGTTGAAGTTGAAGTTGAAGTTGAAATTGAAGTTAAAATTGAAGTTAAAATTGAAGTTGAAATTGAAGTTGAAATTGACATTGAAATTGAAGTTTAATTGAAGTTAAGTTGAAGTTAAAATTGAAGTTGAAATTGAAGTTGAAATTGAAGTTGTAATTGAAGTTGAAATTGAAGTTAAAATTGAAGTTGAATTTGAAGTTGAAGTTGAAGTTGAATTTGAAGTTGAACTTGAAAGCGAAGTTGAAGTTGAAGTTGAAGTTGAAATTGAAGTTGAAACTGAAGTTGAAATTGAAATTGAAATTGAAGTTGAAATTGAAGTTGAATTTGAAGTTGAAATTGAAGATGAAATTGAAGTTGAAATTGAAGTTGAAATTGAAGTTGAAATTGAAGTTGAAATTGAAGTTAAAATTGAAGTTGAAATTGAAGTTAAAATTGAAGTTGAAATTGAAGTTGAAATTGAATTTAAAATTGAAGTTGAATTTGAAGTTGAAGTTGAAGTTGAATTTGAAGTTGAACTTGAAAGCGAAGTTGAAGTTGAAGTTGAAGTTAAGTTGAAGATGAATTTGAAGTTGAACTTGAAAGTGAAGTTGAAGTTAAAGTTGAAGTTGAAATTGAAGTTGAAATTGAAGTTGAAATTGAAGTTAAAATTGGAGTTGAAATTGAAGTTGAAATTGAAGTTGAAATTGACAATGAAATTGAAGTTTAATTGAAGTTAAGTTGAAGTTGAAGTGAAGTTTGAAATTGAAGTTGAAGTTAAAATTGAAGTTGAAATTGAAGTTGAAATTGAAGTTGAAATTGAAGTTGAAATTGAAGTTGAAATTGAAGTTGAAATTGAAGTTGAAATTGAAGTTGAAATTGAAGATGAAATTGAAGTTGAAATTGAAGTTAAAATTGAAGTTGACATTGAAGTTGAAATTGAAGTTGAAATTGAAGTTGAAATTGAAGTTGAAATTGAAGTTGAAATTGAAGTTGAAATTTAAGTTGAAATTAAATTGAAACTGAAGTTGAAATTGAAATTGAAATTGAAGTTGAAGTTGAAATTGAAGTTGAAACTGAAGTTGAAATTGAAATTGAAATTGAAGTTGAAATTGAAGTTGAAATTGAAGTTGAAATTGAAGTTGAAATTGAAGTTAAAATTGAAGTTGAAATTGAAGTTGAAATTGAAGTTGAAATTGAAGTTGAAATTGAATTTAAAATTGAAGTTGAATTTGAAGTTGAATTTGAAGTTGAATTTGAAGTTGAACTTGAAAGCAAAGTTGAAGTTGAAGTTGAAGTTATGTTGAAGATGAATTTGAAGTTGAACTTGAAAGTGAAGTTGAAGTTAAAGTTGAAGTTGAAATTGAAGTTGAAATTGAAGTTGAAATTGAAGTTAACATTCGAGTTAAAATTGAAGTTGAAATTGAAGTTGAAATTGACAATCAAATTGAAGTTTAATTGAAGTTAAGTTGAAGTTGAAGTGAAGTTTGAAATTGAAGTTGAAGTTAAAATTGAAGTTGAAATTGAAGTTGAAATTGAAGTTGAAATTGAAGTTGAAATTGAAGTTGAAATTGAAGTTGAAATTGAAGTTGAAATTGAAGTTAAAATTGAAGTTGACATTGAAGTTGAAATTGAAGTTGAAATTGAAGTTAAAATTGAAGTTGAAATTGAAGTTGAAATTGAAGTTGAAATTTAAGTTGAAATTAAATTGAAACTGAAGTTGAAATTGAAATTGAAATTGAAGTTGAAGTTGAAATTGAAGTTGAAACTGAAGTTGAAATTGAAATTGAAATTGAAGTTGAAATTGAAGTTGAAATTGAAGTTGAAATTGAAGTTGAAATTGAAGTTGAAATTGAAGTTGAAATTGAAGTTGAAATTGAAGTTGAAATTGAAGTTGAAATTGAAGTTGAAATTGAAGTTAAAATTGAAGTTGAAATTGAAGTTGAAATTGAAGTTGTAATTGAAGTTGAAATTGAAGTTAAAATTGAAGTTGAATTTGAAGTTGAAGTTGAAGTTGAATTTGAAGTTGAACTTGAAAGCGAAGTTGAAGTTGAAGTTGAAGTTGAAATTGAAGTTGAAACTGAAGTTGAAATTGAAATTGAAATTGAAGTTGAAATTGAAGTTGAATTTGAAGTTGAAATTGAAGATGAAATTGAAGTTGAAATTGAAGTTGAAATTGAAGTTGAAATTGAAGTTGAAATTGAAGTTGAAATTGAAGTTGAAATTTTAGTTGAAATTGAAGTTAAAATTGAAGTTGAAATTGAAGTTGAAATTGAAGTTGAAATTGAAGTTGAAATTGAATTTAAAATTGAAGTTGAATTTGAAGTTGAAGTTGAAGTTGAATTTGAAGTTGAACTTGAAAGCGAAGTTGAAGTTGAAGTTGAAGTTAAGTTGAAGATGAATTTGAAGTTGAACTTGAAAGTGAAGTTGAAGTTAAAGTTGAAGTTGAAATTGAAGTTGAAATTGAAGTTGAAATTGAAGTTAAAATTGGAGTTGAAATTGAAGTTGAAATTGAAGTTGAAATTGACAATGAAATTGAAGTTTAATTGAAGTTAAGTTGAAGTTGAAGTGAAGTTTGAAATTGAAGTTGAAGTTAAAATTGAAGTTGAAATTGAAGTTGAAATTGAAGTTGAAATTGAAGTTGAAATTGAAGTTGAAATTGAAGTTGAAATTGAAGTTGAAATTGAAGTTGAAATTGAAGTTAATATTGAAGTTGACATTGAAGTTGAAATTGAAGTTGAAATTGAAGTTAAAATTGAAGTTGAAATTGAAGTTGAAATTGAAGTTGAAATTGAAGTTGAAATTAAATTGAAACTGAAGTTGAAATTGAAATTGAAATTGAAGTTGAAGTAGAAATTGAAGTTGAAACTGAAGTTGAAATTGAAATTGAAATTGAAGTTGAAATTGAAGTTGAAATTGAAGTTGAAATTGAAGTTGAAATTGAAGTTGAAATTGACATTGAAATTGAAGTTTAATTGAAGTTAAGTTGAAGTTAAAATTGAAGTTGAAATTGAAGTTGAAATTGAAGTAATTGAAGTTGAAATTGAAGTTAAAATTGAAGTTGAATTTGAAGTTGAAGTTGAAGTTGAATTTGAAGTTGAACTTGAAAGCAAAGTTGAAGTTGAAGTTGAAGTTGAAATTGAAGTTAAAATTGAAGTTAAAATTGAAGTTGAAATTGAAGTTGAAATTGACATTGAAATTGAAGTTTAATTGAAGTTAAGTTGAAGTTAAAATTGAAGTTGAAATTGAAGTTGAAATTGAAGTTGTAATTGAAGTTGAAATTGAAGTTAAAATTGAAGTTGAATTTGAAGTTGAAGTTGAAGTTGAATTTGAAGTTGAACTTGAAAGCGAAGTTGAAGTTGAAGTTGAAGTTGAAATTGAAGTTGAAACTGAAGTTGAAATTGAAATTGAAATTGAAGTTGAAATTGAAGTTGAATTTGAAGTTGAAATTGAAGATGAAATTGAAGTTGAAATTGAAGTTGAAATTGAAGTTGAAATTGAAGTTGAAATTGAAGTTAAAATTGAAGTTGAAATTGAAGTTGAAATTGAAGTTGAAATTGAAGTTGAAATTGAAGTTGAAATTGAATTTAAAATTGAAGTTGAATTTGAAGTTGAAGTTGAAGTTGAATTTGAAGTTGAACTTGAAAGCGAAGTTGAAGTTGAAGTTGAAGTTAAGTTGAAGATGAATTTGAAGTTGAACTTGAAAGTGAAGTTGAAGTTAAAGTTGAAGTTGAAATTGAAGTTGAAATTGAAGTTGAAATTGAAGTTAAAATTGGAGTTGAAATTGAAGTTGAAATTGAAGTTGAAATTGACAATGAAATTGAAGTTTAATTGAAGTTAAGTTGAAGTTGAAGTGAAGTTTGAAATTGAAGTTGAAGTTAAAATTGAAGTTGAAATTGAAGTTGAAATTGAAGTTGAAATTGAAGTTGAAATTGAAGTTGAAATTGAAGTTGAAATTGAAGTTGAAATTGAAGATGAAATTGAAGTTGAAATTGAAGTTAAAATTGAAGTTGACATTGAAGTTGAAATTGAAGTTGAAATTGAAGTTGAAATTGAAGTTGAAATTGAAGTTGAAATTGAAGTTGAAATTTAAGTTGAAATTAAATTGAAACTGAAGTTGAAATTGAAATTGAAATTGAAGTTGAAGTTGAAATTGAAGTTGAAACTGAAGTTGAAATTGAAATTGAAATTGAAGTTGAAATTGAAGTTGAAATTGAAGTTGAAATTGAAGTTGAAATTGAAGTTAAAATTGAAGTTGAAATTGAAGTTGAAATTGAAGTTGAAATTGAAGTTGAAATTGAATTTAAAATTGAAGTTGAATTTGAAGTTGAAGTTGAAGTTGAATTTGAAGTTGAACTTGAAAGCAAAGTTGAAGTTGAAGTTGAAGTTAAGTTGAAGATGAATTTGAAGTTGAACTTGAAAGTGAAGTTGAAGTTAAAGTTGAAGTTGAAATTGAAGTTGAAATTGAAGTTGAAATTGAAGTTAACATTCGAGTTAAAATTGAAGTTGAAATTGAAGTTGAAATTGACAATCAAATTGAAGTTTAATTGAAGTTAAGTTGAAGTTGAAGTGAAGTTTGAAATTGAAGTTGAAGTTAAAATTGAAGTTGAAATTGAAGTTGAAATTGAAGTTGAAATTGACAATCAAATTGAAGTTTAATTGAAGTTAAGTTGAAGTTGAAGTGAAGTTTGAAATTGAAGTTGAAGTTAAAATTGAAGTTGAAATTGAAGTTGAAATTGAAGTTGAAATTGAAGATGAAATTGAAGTTGAAATTGAAGTTAAAATTGAAGTTGACATTGAAGTTGAAATTGAAGTTGAAATTGAAGTTGAAATTGAAGTTGAAATTGAAGTTGAAATTGACAATCAAATTGAAGTTTAATTGAAGTTAAGTTGAAGTTGAAGTGAAAAATTGAAATTGAAGTTGAAGTTGAAATTGAAGTTGAAACTGAAGTTGAAATTGAAATTGAAATTGAAGTTGAAATTGAAGTTGAAATTGAAGTTGAAATTGAAGTTGAAATTGAAGTTAAAATTGAAGTTGAAATTGAAGTTGAAATTGAAGTTGAAATTGAAGTTGAAATTGAATTTAAAATTGAAGTTGAATTTGAAGTTGAAGTTGAAGTTGAATTTGAAGTTGAACTTGAAAGCAAAGTTGAAGTTGAAGTTGAAGTTAAGTTGAAGATGAATTTGAAGTTGAACTTGAAAGTGAAGTTGAAGTTAAAGTTGAAGTTGAAATTGAAGTTGAAATTGAAGTTGAAATTGAAGTTAACATTCGAGTTAAAATTGAAGTTGAAATTGAAGTTGAAATTGACAATCAAATTGAAGTTTAATTGAAGTTAAGTTGAAGTTGAAGTGAAGTTTGAAATTGAAGTTGAAGTTAAAATTGAAGTTGAAATTGAAGTTGAAATTGAAGTTGAAATTGAAGTTGAAATTGAAGTTGAAATTGAAGTTGAAATTGAAGTTGAAATTGAAGTTAAAATTGAAGTTGACATTGAAGTTGAAATTGAAGTTGAAATTGAAGTTAAAATTGAAGTTGAAATTGAAGTTGAAATTGAAGTTGAAATTTAAGTTGAAATTAAATTGAAACTGAAGTTGAAATTGAAATTGAAATTGAAGTTGAAGTTGAAATTGAAGTTGAAACTGAAGTTGAAATTGAAATTGAAATTGAAGTTGAAATTGAAGTTGAAATTGAAGTTGAAATTGAAGTTGAAATTGAAGTTGAAATTGAAGTTGAAATTGAAGTTGAAATTGAAGTTGAAATTGAAGTTGAAATTGAAGTTGAAATTGAAGTTGAAATTGAAGTTAAAATTGAAGTTGAAATTGAAGTTGAAATTGAAGTTGTAATTGAAGTTGAAATTGAAGTTAAAATTGAAGTTGAATTTGAAGTTGAAGTTGAAGTTGAATTTGAAGTTGAACTTGAAAGCGAAGTTGAAGTTGAAGTTGAAGTTGAAATTGAAGTTGAAACTGAAGTTGAAATTGAAATTGAAATTGAAGTTGAAATTGAAGTTGAATTTGAAGTTGAAATTGAAGATGAAATTGAAGTTGAAATTGAAGTTGAAATTGAAGTTGAAATTGAAGTTGAAATTGAAGTTGAAATTGAAGTTGAAATTTTAGTTGAAATTGAAGTTAAAATTGAAGTTGAAATTGAAGTTGAAATTGAAGTTGAAATTGAAGTTGAAATTGAATTTAAAATTGAAGTTGAATTTGAAGTTGAAGTTGAAGTTGAATTTGAAGTTGAACTTGAAAGCGAAGTCGAAGTTGAAGTTGAAGTTAAGTTGAAGATGAATTTGAAGTTGAACTTGAAAGTGAAGTTGAAGTTAAAGTTGAAGTTGAAATTGAAGTTGAAATTGAAGTTGAAATTGAAGTTGAAATTGAAGTTAAAATTAGAGTTGAAATTGAAGTTGAAATTGAAGTTGAAATTGAAGTTGAAATTGAAGTTGAAATTGAAGTTAAAAATGAAGTTAAAATTGAAGTTGAAATTGAAGTTGAAATTGAAGTTAAAATTGAAGTTAAATTTGAAGTTGAAATTGAAGTTGAAATTGAAGTTGAACATGAAGTTGAAATTGAAGTTAAAATTGAAGTTGAAATTGAAGTTGAAATTTACATTGAAATTGAAGTTTAATTGAAGTTAAGTTGAAGTTGAAGTTGAGTTTGAAATTGAAATTGAAGTTGAAATTGAAGTTGAAATTGGAGTTAAAATTGAAGTTGAAATTGAAGTTGAAATTGAAGTTGAAATTGAAGTTAAAATTGAAGTTGAAATTGAAGTTCAAATTGAAGTTAAAATTGAAGTTGAAATTGAAGTTGAAATTGAAGTTGAAATTGAAGTTGAAATTGAAGTTGAAATTGAAGTTAAAAATGAAGTTAAAATTGAAGTTGAAATTGAAGTTGAAATTGAAGTTAAAATTCGAGTTAAAATTGAAGTTGAAATTGAAGTTGAAATTGACAATCAAATTGAAGTTTAATTGAAGTTAAGTTGAAGTTGAAGTGAAGTTTGAAATTGAAGTTGAAGTTAAAATTGAAGTTGAAATTGAAGTTGAAATTGAAGTTGAAATTGAAGTTGAAATTGAAGTTGAAATTGAAGTTGAAATTGAAGTTGAAATTGAAGTTAAAATTGAAGTTGACATTGAAGTTGAAATTGAAGTTGAAATTGAAGTTAAAATTGAAGTTGAAATTGAAGTTGAAATTGAAGTTGAAATTTAAGTTGAAATTAAATTGAAACTGAAGTTGAAATTGAAATTGAAATTGAAGTTGAAGTTGAAATTGAAGTTGAAACTGAAGTTGAAATTGAAATTGAAATTGAAGTTGAAATTGAAGTTGAAATTGAAGTTGAAATTGAAGTTGAAATTGAAGTTGAAATTGAAGTTGAAATTGAAGTTGAAATTGAAGTTGAAATTGAAGTTGAAATTGAAGTTGAAATTGAAGTTGAAATTGAAGTTAAACTTGAAGTTGAAATTGAAGTTGAAATTGAAGTTGTAATTGAAGTTGAAATTGAAGTTAAAATTGAAGTTGAATTTGAAGTTGAAGTTGAAGTTGAATTTGAAGTTGAACTTGAAAGCGAAGTTGAAGTTGAAGTTGAAGTTGAAATTGAAGTTGAAACTGAAGTTGAAATTGAAATTGAAATTGAAGTTGAAATTGAAGTTGAATTTGAAGTTGAAATTGAAGATGAAATTGAAGTTGAAATTGAAGTTGAAATTGAAGTTGAAATTTTAGTTGAAATTGAAGTTAAAATTGAAGTTGAAATTGAAGTTGAAATTGAAGTTGAAATTGAAGTTGAAATTGAATTTAAAATTGAAGTTGAATTTGAAGTTGAAGTTGAAGTTGAATTTGAAGTTGAACTTGAAAGCGAAGTTGAAGTTGAAGTTGAAGTTAAGTTGAAGATGAATTTGAAGTTGAACTTGAAAGTGAAGTTGAAATTGAAGTTAAAAATGAAGTTAAAATTGAAGTTGAACATGAAGTTGAAATTGAAGTTAAAATTGAAGTTGAAATTGAAGTTGAAATTTACATTGAAATTGAAGTTTAATTGAAGTTAAGTTGAAGTTGAAGTTGAGTTTGAAATTGAAATTGAAGTTGAAATTGAAGTTGAAATTGGAGTTAAAATTGAAGTTGAAATTGAAGTTGAAATTGAAGTTGAAATTGAAGTTAAAATTGAAGTTCAAATTGAAGTTCAAATTGAAGTTAAAATTGAAGTTGAAATTGAAGTTGAAATTGAAGTTGAAATTGAAGTTGAAATTGAAGTTAAAAATGAAGTTAAAATTGAAGTTGAAATTGAAGTTGAAATTGAAGTTAAAATTGAAGTTAAATTTGAAGTTGAAATTGAAGTTGAAATTGAAGTTGAACATGAAGTTGAAATTGAAGTTAAAATTGAAGTTGAAATTGAAGTTGAAATTGACATTGAAATTGAAGTTTAATTGAAGTTAAGTTGAAGTTGAAGTTGAGTTTGAAATTGAAGTTGAAGTTAAAATTGAAGTTGAAATTGAAGTTGAAATTGAAGTTGAAATTGAAGTTAAAATTAAAGTTGAAATTGAAGTTGAAATTGAAGTTGAAATTGAAGTTAAAATTGAAGTTGAAATTGAAGTTGAAACTGAAGTTGAAATTGAAGTTGAAATTGAAGTTGAAATTGAAGTTGAAATTGAAGTTGAAATTCAAGTTAAAATTAAAATTGAAATTGAAGTTGAAATTGAAGTTAAAAATGAAGTTGAAATTGAAGTTGAAATTGAAGTTGAAATTGAAGTTGAAATTGAAGTTAAAAATGAAGTTAAATTTGAAGTTGAAATTGAAGTTGAAATTGAAGTTGAACTATGAAGTTGAAATTGAAGTTAAAATTGAAGTTGAAATTGAAGTTAAAATTGAAGTTGAAATTGAAGTTGAAATTGACATTGAAATTGAAGTTTAATTGAAGTTAAGTTGAAGTTGAAGTTAAAATTGAAGTTGAAATTGATGATGAAATTGAAGTTGAAATTGAAGTTAAAATTAAAGTTGAAATTGAAGTTGAAATTGAAGTTGAAATTGAAGTTGAAATTGAAGTTGAAATTGAAGTTAAAATTGAAGTTGAAATTGAAGTTGAAATTGAAGTTGAAATTGAAGTTGAAATTGAAGTTGAAATTGAAGTTGAAATTAAAGTTGAAATTAAGTTAAAATTGAAGTTGAAACTGAAGTTGAAATTGAAGTTAAAATTGAAGTTGAAATTGAAGTTGAAATTGACATTGAAATTGAAGTTGAAATTGAAGTTGAAATTGAAGTTGAAATTGAAGTTGAAATTGAAGTTGAAATTGAAGTTGAAATTGAATTTTTAAATTGAAGTTGAAATTGAAGTTGAAATTGACATTGAAATTGAAGTTTAATTGAAGTTAAGTTGAAGTTGAAGTTGAGTTTGAAATTGAAGTTGAAGTTAAAATTGAAGTTGAAATTGAAGTTGAAATTGAAGTTGAAATTGAAGTTAAAATTAAAGTTGAAATTGAAGTTGAAATTGAAGTTGAAATTGAAGTTAAAATTGAAGTTGAAATTGAAGTTGAAACTGAAGTTGAAATTGAAGTTGAAATTGAAGTTGAAATTGAAGTTGAAATTCAAGTTAAAATTAAAATTGAAATTGAAGTTGAAATTGAAGTTAAAAATGAAGTTGAAATTGAAGTTGAAATTGAAGTTGAAATTGAAGTTGAAATTGAAGTTAAAAATGAAGTTAAATTTGAAGTTGAAATTGAAGTTGAAATTGAAGTTGAACATGAAGTTGAAATTGAAGTTAAAATTGAAGTTGAAATTGAAGTTAAAATTGAAGTTGAAATTGAAGTTGAAATTGACATTGAAATTGAAGTTTAATTGAAGTTAAGTTGAAGTTAAGTTGAAGTTGAAGTTAAAATTGAAGTTGAAATTGATGATGAAATTGAAATTGAAATTGAAGTTAAAATTAAAGTTGAAATTGAAGTTAAAATTGAAGTTGAAATTGAAGTTGAAATTGAAGTTGAAATTGAAGTTGAAATTGAAGTTGAAATTGAAGTTAAAATTGAAGTTGAAATTGAAGTTGAAATTGAAGTTGAAATTGAAATTGAAATTGAAGTTGAAATTGAAATTGAAATTGAAGTTGAAATTGAAGTTGAATTTGAAGTTGAAATTGAAGATGAAATTGAAGTTAAAATTGAAGTTGAAATTGAAGTTGAAATTGAAGTTGAAATTGAAGTTGAAATTGAATTTAAAATTGAAGTTGAATTTGAAGTTGAAGTTGAAGTTGAATTTGAAGTTGAACTTGAAAGCGAAGTTGAAGTTGAAGTTGAAGTTAAGTTGAAGATGAATTTGAAGTTGAACTTGAAAGTGAAGTTGAAGTTAAAGTTGAAGTTGAAATTGAAGTTGAAATTGAAGTTGAAATTGAAGTTAAAATTGGAGTTGAAATTGAAGTTGAAATTGAAGTTGAAATTGACAATGAAATTGAAGTTTAATTGAAGTTAAGTTGAAGTTGAAGTGAAGTTTGAAATTGAAATTGAAGTTGAAATTGAAGTTAAAAATGAAGTTAAAATTGAAGTTGAAATTGAAGTTGAAATTGAAGTTAAAATTGAAGTTAAATTTGAAGTTGAAATTGGAGTTGAAATTGAAGTTGAACATGAAGTTGAAATTGAAGTTAAAATTGAAGTTGAAATTGAAGTTGAAATTGACATTGAAATTGAAGTTTAATTGAAGTTAAGTTGAAGTTGAAGTTGAGTTTGAAATTGAAGTTGAAGTTAAAATTGAAGTTGAAATTGAAGTTGAAATTGAAGTTGAAATTGAAGTTAAAATTAAAGTTGAAATTGAAGTTGAAATTGAAGTTGAAATTGAAGTTAAAATTGAAGTTGAAATTGAAGTTGAAACTGAAGTTGAAATTGAAGTTGAAATTGAAGTTGAAATTGAAGTTGAAATTCAAGTTAAAATTAAAATTGAAATTGAAGTTGAAATTGAAGTTAAAAATGAAGTTGAAATTGAAGTTGAAATTGAAGTTGAAATTGAAGTTGAAATTGAAGTTAAAAATGAAGTTAAATTTGAAGTTGAAATTGAAGTTGAAATTGAAGTTGAACATGAAGTTGAAATTGAAGTTAAAATTGAAGTTGAAATTGAAGTTAAAATTGAAGTTGAAATTGAAGTTGAAATTGACATTGAAATTGAAGTTTAATTGAAGTTAAGTTGAAGTTAAGTTGAAGTTGAAGTTAAAATTGAAGTTGAAATTGATGATGAAATTGAAGTTGAAATTGAAGTTAAAATTAAAGTTGAAATTGAAGTTAAAATTGAAGTTGAAATTGAAGTTGAAATTGAAGTTGAAATTGAAGTTGAAATTGAAGTTGAAATTGAAGTTAAAATTGAAGTTGAAATTGAAGTTGAAATTGAAGTTGAAACTGAAATTGAAATTGAAGTTGAAATTGAAATTGAAATTGAAGTTGAAATTGAAGTTGAATTTGAAGTTGAAATTGAAGATGAAATTGAAGTTGAAATTGACATTGAAATTGAAGTTTAATTGAAGTTAAGTTGAAGTTAAGTTGAAGTTGAAGTTAAAATTGAAGTTGAAATTGATGATGAAATTGAAGTTGAAATTGAAGTTAAAATTAAAGTTAAAATTGAAGTTGAATTTGAAGTTGAAGTTGAAGTTGAATTTGAAGTTGAACTTGAAAGCGAAGTTGAAGTTGAAGTTGAAGTTAAGTTGAAGATGAATTTGAAGTTGAACTTGAAAGTGAAGTTGAAGTTAAAGTTGAAGTTGAAATTGAAGTTGAAATTGAAGTTGAAATTGAAGTTAAAATTGGAGTTGAAATTGAAGTTGAAATTGAAGTTGAAATTGACAATGAAATTGAAGTTTAATTGAAGTTAAGTTGAAGTTGAAGTGAAGTTTGAAATTGAAGTTGAAGTTAAAATTGAAGTTGAAATTGAAGTTGAAATTGAAGTTGAAATTGAAGTTGAAATTGAAGTTGAAATTGAAGTTGAAATTGAAGTTGAAATTGAAGTTGAAATTGAAGTTGAAATTGAAGTTAATATTGAAGTTGACATTGAAGTTGAAATTGAAGTTGAAATTGAAGTTAAAATTGAAGTTGAAATTGAAGTTGAAATTGAAGTTGAAATTGAAGTTGAAATTAAATTGAAACTGAAGTTGAAATTGAAATTGAAATTGAAGTTGAAGTAGAAATTGAAGTTGAAACTGAAGTTGAAATTGAAATTGAAATTGAAGTTGAAATTGAAGTTGAAATTGAAGTTGAAATTGAAGTTGAAATTGAAGTTGAAATTGACATTGAAATTGAAGTTTAATTGAAGTTAAGTTGAAGTTAAAATTGAAGTTGAAATTGAAGTTGAAATTGAAGTAATTGAAGTTGAAATTGAAGTTAAAATTGAAGTTGAATTTGAAGTTGAAGTTGAAGTTGAATTTGAAGTTGAACTTGAAAGCAAAGTTGAAGTTGAAGTTGAAGTTGAAATTGAAGTTAAAATTGAAGTTAAAATTGAAGTTGAAATTGAAGTTGAAATTGACATTGAAATTGAAGTTTAATTGAAGTTAAGTTGAAGTTAAAATTGAAGTTGAAATTGAAGTTGAAATTGAAGTTGTAATTGAAGTTGAAATTGAAGTTAAAATTGAAGTTGAATTTGAAGTTGAAGTTGAAGTTGAATTTGAAGTTGAACTTGAAAGCGAAGTTGAAGTTGAAGTTGAAGTTGAAATTGAAGTTGAAACTGAAGTTGAAATTGAAATTGAAATTGAAGTTGAAATTGAAGTTGAATTTGAAGTTGAAATTGAAGATGAAATTGAAGTTGAAATTGAAGTTGAAATTGAAGTTGAAATTGAAGTTGAAATTGAAGTTAAAATTGAAGTTGAAATTGAAGTTGAAATTGAAGTTGAAATTGAAGTTGAAATTGAATTTAAAATTGAAGTTGAATTTGAAGTTGAAGTTGAAGTTGAATTTGAAGTTGAACTTGAAAGCGAAGTTGAAGTTGAAGTTGAAGTTAAGTTGAAGATGAATTTGAAGTTGAACTTGAAAGTGAAGTTGAAGTTAAAGTTGAAGTTGAAATTGAAGTTGAAATTGAAGTTGAAATTGAAGTTAAAATTGGAGTTGAAATTGAAGTTGAAATTGAAGTTGAAATTGACAATGAAATTGAAGTTTAATTGAAGTTAAGTTGAAGTTGAAGTGAAGTTTGAAATTGAAGTTGAAGTTAAAATTGAAGTTGAAATTGAAGTTGAAATTGAAGTTGAAATTGAAGTTGAAATTGAAGTTGAAATTGAAGTTGAAATTGAAGTTGAAATTGAAGATGAAATTGAAGTTGAAATTGAAGTTAAAATTGAAGTTGACATTGAAGTTGAAATTGAAGTTGAAATTGAAGTTGAAATTGAAGTTGAAATTGAAGTTGAAATTGAAGTTGAAATTTAAGTTGAAATTAAATTGAAACTGAAGTTGAAATTGAAATTGAAATTGAAGTTGAAGTTGAAATTGAAGTTGAAACTGAAGTTGAAATTGAAATTGAAATTGAAGTTGAAATTGAAGTTGAAATTGAAGTTGAAATTGAAGTTGAAATTGAAGTTAAAATTGAAGTTGAAATTGAAGTTGAAATTGAAGTTGAAATTGAAGTTGAAATTGAATTTAAAATTGAAGTTGAATTTGAAGTTGAAGTTGAAGTTGAATTTGAAGTTGAACTTGAAAGCAAAGTTGAAGTTGAAGTTGAAGTTAAGTTGAAGATGAATTTGAAGTTGAACTTGAAAGTGAAGTTGAAGTTAAAGTTGAAGTTGAAATTGAAGTTGAAATTGAAGTTGAAATTGAAGTTAAAATTCGAGTTAAAATTGAAGTTGAAATTGAAGTTGAAATTGACAATCAAATTGAAGTTTAATTGAAGTTAAGTTGAAGTTGAAGTGAAGTTTGAAATTGAAGTTGAAGTTAAAATTGAAGTTGAAATTGAAGTTGAAATTGAAGTTGAAATTGAAGTTGAAATTGAAGTTGAAATTGAAGTTGAAATTGAAGTTGAAATTGAAGTTAAAATTGAAGTTGACATTGAAGTTGAAATTGAAGTTGAAATTGAAGTTAAAATTGAAGTTGAAATTGAAGTTGAAATTGAAGTTGAAATTGAAGTTAAAATTCGAGTTAAAATTGAAGTTGAAATTGAAGTTGAAATTGACAATCAAATTGAAGTTTAATTGAAGTTAAGTTGAAGTTGAAGTGAAGTTTGAAATTGAAGTTGAAGTTAAAATTGAAGTTGAAATTGAAGTTGAAATTGAAGTTGAAATTGAAGTTGAAATTGAAGTTGAAATTGAAGTTGAAATTGAAGTTGAAATTGAAGTTAAAATTGAAGTTGACATTGAAGTTGAAATTGAAGTTGAAATTGAAGTTAAAATTGAAGTTGAAATTGAAGTTGAAATTGAAGTTGAAATTTAAGTTGAAATTAAATTGAAACTGAAGTTGAAATTGAAATTGAAATTGAAGTTGAAGTTGAAATTGAAGTTGAAACTGAAGTTGAAATTGAAATTGAAATTGAAGTTGAAATTGAAGTTGAAATTGAAGTTGAAATTGAAGTTGAAATTGAAGTTGAAATTGAAGTTGAAATTGAAGTTGAAATTGAAGTTGAAATTGAAGTTGAAATTGAAGTTGAAATTGAAGTTGAAATTGAAGTTGAAATTGAAGTTGAAATTGAAGTTGTAATTGAAGTTGAAATTGAAGTTAAAATTGAAGTTGAATTTGAAGTTGAAGTTGAAGTTGAATTTGAAGTTGAACTTGAAAGCGAAGTTGAACGAAGTTGAAGTTGAAGTTGAAGTTGAAATTGAAGTTGAAAACTGAAGTTGAAATTGAAATTGAAATTGAAGTTGAAATTGAAGTTGAATTTGAAGTTGAAATTGAAGATGAAATTGAAGTTGAAATTGAAGTTGAAATTGAAGTTGAAATTGAAGTTGAAATTGAAGTTGAAATTGAAGTTGAAATTTTAGTTGAAATTGAAGTTAAAATTGAAGTTGAAATTGAAGTTGAAATTGAAGTTGAAATTGAAGTTGAAATTGAAGTTGAAATTGAATTTAAAATTGAAGTTGAATTTGAAGTTGAAGTTGAAGTTGAATTTGAAGTTGAACTTGGAAAGCGAAGTTGAAGTTGAAGTTGAAGTTAAGTTGAAGATGAATTTGAAGTTGAACTTGAAAGTGAAGTTGAAGTTAAAGTTGAAGTTGAAATTGAAGTTGAAATTGAAGTTGAAATTGAAGTTGAAATTGAAGTTAAAATTAGAGTTGAAATTGAAGTTGAAATTGAAGTTGAAATTGAAGTTGAAATTGAAGTTAAAAATGAAGTTAAAATTGAAGTTGAAATTGAAGTTGAAATTGAAGTTAAAATTGAAGTTAAATTTGAAGTTGAAATTGAAGTTGAAATTGAAGTTGAACATGAAGTTGAAATTGAAGTTAAAATTGAAGTTGAAATTGAAGTTGAAATTTACATTGAAATTGAAGTTTAATTGAAGTTAAGTTGAAGTTGAAGTTGAGTTTGAAATTGAAATTGAAGTTGAAATTGAAGTTGAAATTGGAGTTAAAATTGAAGTTGAAATTGAAGTTGAAATTGAAGTTGAAATTGAAGTTAAAATTGAAGTTGAAATTGAAGTTCAAATTGAAGTTAAAATTGAAGTTGAAATTGAAGTTGAAATTGAAGTTGAAATTGAAGTTGAAATTGAAGTTAAAAATGAAGTTAAAATTGAAGTTGAAATTGAAGTTGAAATTGAAGTTAAAATTCGAGTTAAAATTGAAGTTGAAATTGAAGTTGAAATTGACAATCAAATTGAAGTTTAATTGAAGTTAAGTTGAAGTGAAGTGAAGTTTGAAATTGAAGTTGAAGTTAAAATTGAAGTTGAAATTGAAGTTGAAATTGAAGTTGAAATTGAAGTTGAAATTGAAGTTGAAATTGAAGTTGAAATTGAAGTTGAAATTGAAGTTGAAATTGAAGTTGAAATTGAAGTTAAAATTGAAGTTGACATTGAAGTTGAAATTGAAGTTGAAATTGAAGTTAAAATTGAAGTTTGAAATTGAAGTTGAAATTGAAGTTGAAATTTAAGTTGAAATTAAATTGAAACTGAAGTTGAAATTGAAATTGAAATTGAAGTTGAAGTTGAAATTGAAGTTGAAACTGAAGTTGAAATTGAAATTGAAATTGAAGTTGAAATTGAAGTTGAAATTGAAGTTGAAATTGAAGTTGAAATTGAAGTTGAAATTGAAGTTGAAATTGAAGTTGAAATTGAAGTTGAAATTGAAGTTGAAATTGAAGTTGAAATTGAAGTTAAAATTGAAGTTGAAATTGAAGTTGAAATTGAAGTTGTAATTGAAGTTGAAATTGAAGTTAAAATTGAAGTTGAATTTGAAGTTGAAGTTGAAGTTGAATTTGAAGTTGAACTTGAAAGCGAAGTTGAAGTTGAAGTTGAAGTTGAAATTGAAGTTGAAACTGAAGTTGAAATTGAAATTGAAATTGAAGTTGAAATTGAAGTTGAATTTGAAGTTGAAATTGAAGATGAAATTGAAGTTGAAATTGAAGTTGAAATTGAAGTTGAAATTTTAGTTGAAATTGAAGTTAAAATTGAAGTTGAAATTGAAGTTGAAATTGAAGTTGAAATTGAAGTTGAAATTGAAGTTGAAATTGAATTTAAAATTGAAGTTGAATTTGAAGTTGAAGTTGAAGTTGAATTTGAAGTTGAACTTGAAAGCGAAGTTGAAGTTGAAGTTGAAGTTAAGTTGAAGATGAATTTGAAGTTGAACTTGAAAGTGAAGTTGAAGTTAAAGTTGAAGTTGAAATTGAAGTTGAAATTGAAGTTGAAATTGAAGTTGAAATTGAAGTTAAAATTAGAGTTGAAATTGAAGTTGAAATTGAAGTTGAAATTGAAGTTGAAATTGAAGTTAAAAATGAAGTTAAAATTGAAGTTGAAATTGAAGTTGAAATTGAAGTTAAAATTGAAGTTAAATTTGAAGTTGAAATTGAAGTTGAAATTGAAGTTGAACATGAAGTTGAAATTGAAGTTAAAATTGAAGTTGAAATTGAAGTTGAAATTTACATTGAAATTGAAGTTTAATTGAAGTTAAGTTGAAGTTGAAGTTGAGTTTGAAATTGAAATTGAAGTTGAAATTGAGGTTGAAATTGGAGTTAAAATTGAAGTTGAAATTGAAGTTGAAATTGAAGTTGAAATTGAAGTTAAAATTGAAGTTGAAATTGAAGTTCAAATTGAAGTTAAAATTGAAGTTGAAATTGAAGTTGAAATTGAAGTTGAAATTGAAGTTGAAATTGAAGTTGAAATTGAAGTTAAAAATGAAGTTAAAATTGAAGTTGAAATTGAAGTTGAAATTGAAGTTAAAATTGAAGTTAAATTTGAAGTTGAAATTGAAGTTGAAATTGAAGTTGAACATGAAGTTGAAATTGAAGTTAAAATTGAAGTTGAAATTGAAGTTGAAATTGACATTGAAATTGAAGTTTAATTGAAGTTAAGTTGAAGTTGAAGTTGAGTTTGAAATTGAAGTTGAAGTTAAAATTGAAGTTGAAATTGAAGTTGAAATTGAAGTTGAAATTGAAGTTAAAATTAAAGTTGAAATTGAAGTTGAAATTGAAGTTGAAATTGAAGTTAAAATTGAAGTTGAAATTGAAGTTGAAACTGAAGTTGAAATTGAAGTTGAAATTGAAGTTGAAATTGAAGTTGAAATTGAAGTTGAAATTCAAGTTAAAATTAAAATTGAAATTGAAGTTGAAATTGAAGTTAAAAATGAAGTTGAAATTGAAGTTGAAATTGAAGTTGAAATTGAAGTTGAAATTGAAGTTAAAAATGAAGTTAAATTTGAAGTTGAAATTGAAGTTGAAATTGAAGTTGAACTATGAAGTTGAAATGAAGTTAAAATTGAAGTTGAAATTGAAGTTAAAATTGAAGTTGAAATTGAAGTTGAAATTGACATTGAAATTGAAGTTTAATTGAAGTTAAGTTGAAGTTGAAGTTAAAATTGAAGTTGAAATTGATGATGAAATTGAAGTTGAAATTGAAGTTAAAATTAAAGTTGAAATTGAAGTTGAAATTGAAGTTGAAATTGAAGTTGAAATTGAAGTTGAAATTGAAGTTAAAATTGAAGTTGAAATTGAAGTTGAAATTGAAGTTGAAATTGAAGTTGAAATTGAAGTTGAAATTGAAGTTGAAATTAAAGTTGAAATTAAGTTAAAATTGAAGTTGAAACTGAAGTTGAAATTGAAGTTAAAATTGAAGTTGAAATTGAAGTTGAAATTGACATTGAAATTGAAGTTGAAATTGAAGTTGAAATTGAAGTTGAAATTGAAGTTGAAATTGAAGTTGAAATTGAATTTTTAAATTGAAGTTGAAATTGATGTTGAAATTGAAGTTGAAATTGAAGTTGAAATTGAAGTTAAAATTGAAGTTAAATTTGAAGTTGAAATTGAATTTGAAATTGAAGTTGAACATGAAGTTGAAATTGAAGTTGAAATTGAAGTTGAAATTGAAGTTAAAATTGAAGTTAAATTTGAAGTTGAAATTGAAGTTGAACATGAAGTTGAAATTGAAGTTAAAATTGAAGTTGAAATTGAAGTTAAAATTGAAGTTGAAATTGAAGTTGAAATTGACATTGAAATTGAAGTTTAATTGAAGTTAAGTTGAAGTTGAAGTTAAAATTGAAGTTGAAATTGATGATGAAATTGAAGTTGAAATTGAAGTTAAAATTAAAGTTGAAATTGAAGTTGAAATTGAAGTTGAAATTGAAGTTGAAATTGAAGTTGAAATTGAAGTTAAAATTGAAGTTGAAATTGAAGTTGAAATTGAAGTTGAAATTGAAGTTGAAATTGAAGTTGAAATTGAAATTGAAATTGAAGTTGAAATTGAAGTTGAATTTGAAGTTGAAATTGAAGATGAAATTGAAGTTGAAATTGAAGTTGAAATTGAAGTTGAAATTGAAGTTGAAATTGAAGTTGAAATTGAATTTAAAATTGAAGTTGAATTTGAAGTTGAAGTTGAAGTTGAATTTGAAGTTGAACTTGAAAGCGAAGTTGAAGTTGAAGTTGAAGTTAAGTTGAAGATGAATTTGAAGTTGAACTTGAAAGTGAAGTTGAAGTTAAAGTTGAAGTTGAAATTGAAGTTGAAATTTAAGTTGAAATTGAAGTTAAAATTGGAGTTGAAATTGAAGTTGAAATTGAAGTTGAAATTGACAATGAAATTGAAGTTTAATTGAAGTTAAGTTGAAGTTGAAGTGAAGTTTGAAATTGAAGTTGAAGTTAAAATTGAAGTTGAAATTGAAGTTGAAATTGAAGTTGAAATTGAAGTTGAAATTGAAGTTGAAACTGAAGTTGAAATTGAAGTTGAAATTGAAGTTAATATTGAAGTTGACATTGAAGTTGAAATTGAAGTTGAAATTGAAGTTAAAATTGAAGTTGAAATTGAAGTTGAAATTGAAGTTGAAATTTAAGTTGAAATTAAATTGAAACTGAAGTTGAATTTGAAATTGAAATTGAAGTTGAAGTTGAAATTGAAGTTGAAACTGAAGTTGAAATTGAAATTGAAATTGAAGTTGAAATTGAAGTTGAAATTGAAGTTGAAATTGAAGTTGAAATTGAAGTTGAAATTGAAGTTGAAATTGAAGTTGAAATTGACATTGAAATTGAAGTTTAATTGAAGTTAAGTTGAAGTTAAAATTGAAGTTGAAATTGAAGTTGAAATTGAAGTTGTAATTGAAGTTGAAATTGAAGTTAAAATTGAAGTTGAATTTGAAGTTGAAGTTGAAGTTGAATTTGAAGTTGAACTTGAAAGCAAAGTTGAAGTTGAAGTTGAAGTTGAAATTGAAGTTAAAATTGAAGTTAAAATTGAAGTTGAAATTGAAGTTGAAATTGACATTGAAATTGAAGTTTAATTGAAGTTAAGTTGAAGTTAAAATTGAAGTTGAAATTGAAGTTGAAATTGAAGTTGTAATTGAAGTTGAAATTGAAGTTAAAATTGAAGTTGAATTTGAAGTTGAAGTTGAAGTTGAATTTGAAGTTGAACTTGAAAGCGAAGTTGAAGATGAAGTTGAAGTTGAAATTGAAGTTGAAACTGAAGTTGAAATTGAAATTGAAATTGAAGTTGAAATTGAAGTTGAATTTGAAGTTGAAATTGAAGATGAAATTGAAGTTGAAATTGAAGTTGAAATTGAAGTTGAAATTGAAGTTGAAATTGAAGTTAAAATTGAAGTTGAAATTGAAGTTGAAATTGAAGTTGAAATTGAAGTTGAAATTGAATTTAAAATTGAAGTTGAATTTGAAGTTGAAGTTGAAGTTGAATTTGAAGTTGAACTTGAAAGCGAAGTTGAAGTTGAAGTTGAAGTTAAGTTGAAGATGAAGTTGAAATTGAAGTTGAAATTGAAGTTGAAATTGAAGTTGAAATTGAATTTAAAATTGAAGTTGAATTTGAAGTTGAAGTTGAAGTTGAATTTGAAATTGAAATTGAAGTTGAAATTGAAGTTGAATTTGAAGTTGAAATTGAAGATGAAATTGAAGTTGAAATTGAAGTTGAAATTGAAGTTGAAATTGAAGTTGAAATTGAAGTTGAAATTGAATTTAAAATTGAAGTTGAATTTGAAGTTGAAGTTGAAGTTGAATTTGAAGTTGAACTTGAAAGCGAAGTTGAAGTTGAAGATGAAGTTAAGTTGAAGATGAATTTGAAGTTGAACTTGAAAGTGAAGTTGAAATTAAAGTTGAAGTTGAAATTGAAGTTGAAACTTAAGTTGAAATTGAAGTTAAAATTGGAGTTGAAATTGAAGTTGAAATTGAAGTTGAAATTGACAATGAAATTGAAGTTTAATTGAAGTTAAGTTGAAGTTGAAGTGAAGTTTGAAATTGAAGTTGAAGTTAAATTGAAGTGAAATTGAAGTTGAAATTGAAGTTGAAATTGAAGTTGAAATTGAAGTTGAAACTGAAGTTGAAATTGAAGTTGAAATTGAAGTTAATATTGAAGTTGACATTGAAGTTGAAATTGAAGTTGAAATTGAAGTTAAAATTGAAGTTGAAATTGAAGTTGAAATTGAAGTTGAAATTTAAGTTGAAATTAAATTGAAACTGAAGTTGAATTTGAAATTGAAATTGAAGTTGAAGTTGAAATTGAAGTTGAAACTGAAGTTGAAATTGAAATTGAAATTGAAGTTGAAATTGAAGTTGAAATTGAAGTTGAAATTGAAGTTGAAATTGAAGTTGAAATTGAAGTTGAAATTGACATTGAAATTGAAGTTTAATTGAAGTTAAGTTGAAGTTAAAATTGAAGTTGAAATTGAAGTTGTAATTGAAGTTGAAATTGAAGTTAAAATTGAAGTTGAATTTGAAGTTGAAGTTGAAGTTGAATTTGAAGTTGAACTTGAAAGCAAAGTTGAAGTTGAAGTTGAAGTTGAAATTGAAGTTAAAATTGAAGTTAAAATTGAAGTTGAAATTGAAGTTGAAATTGACATTGAAATTGAAGTTTAATTGAAGTTAAGTTGAAGTTAAAATTGAAGTTGAAATTGAAGTTGAAACTGAAGTTGAAATTGAAGTTGAAATTGAAGTTGAAATTGAAGTTGAAATTGAAGTTGAAATTCAAGTTAAAATTAAATTGAAATTGAAGTTGAAATTGAAGTTAAAAATGAAGTTGAAATTGAAGTTGAAATTGAAGTTGAAATTGAAGTTGAAATTGAAGTTAAAAATGAAGTTAAATTTGAAGTTGAAATTGAAGTTGAAATTGAAGTTGAAATTGAAGTTGAACTATGAAGTTGAAATTGAAGTTAAAATTGAAGTTGAAATTGAAGTTAAAATTGAAGTTGAAATTGAAGTTGAAATTGACATTGAAATTGAAGTTTAATTGAAGTTAAGTTGAAGTTGAAGTTAAAATTGAAGTTGAAATTGATGATGAAATTGAAGTTGAAATTGAAGTTAAAATTAAAGTTGAAATTGAAGTTGAAATTGAAGTTGAAATTGAAGTTGAAATTGAAGTTGAAATTGAAGTTGAAATTGAAGTTAAAATTGAAGTTGAAATTGAAGTTGAAATTGAAGTTGAAATTGAAGTTGAAATTGAAGTTGAAATTGAAGTTGAAATTAAAGTTGAAATTAAGTTAAAATTGAAGTTGAAACTGAAGTTGAAATTGAAGTTAAAATTGAAGTTGAAATTGAAGTTGAAATTGACATTGAAATTGAAGTTGAAATTGAAGTTGAAATTGGAAGTTGAAATTGAAGTTGAAATTGAAGTTGAAATTGAATTTTTAAATTGATGTTGAAATTGATGTTGAAATTGAAGTTGAAATTGAAGTTGAAATTGAAGTTAAAATTGAAGTTAAATTTGAAGTTGAAATTGAATTTGAAATTGAAGTTGAACATGAAGTTGAAATTGAAGTTGAAATTGAAGTTGAAATTGAAGTTAAAATTGAAGTTAAATTTGAAGTTGAAATTAAAGTTGAAATTGAAGTTGAACATGAAGTTGAAATTGAAGTTAAAATTGAAGTTGAAATTGAAGTTAAAATTGAAGTTGAAATTGAAGTTGAATTGACATTGAAATTGAAGTTTAATTGAAGTTAAGTTGAAGTTGAAGTTAAAATTGAAGTTGAAATTGATGATGAAATTGAAGTTGAAATTGAAGTTAAATTAAAGTTGAATTGAAGTTGAATTGAGTTGAATTGAAGTTGAAATTGAAGTTGAATTGAAGTTGAAATTGAAGTTGAAATTGAAGTTAAATTGAAGTTGAAATTGAAGTTGAAATTGAAGTTGAATTGAAGTTGAAATTGAAGTTGAAATTGAAATTGAATTGATAGTGAAATTGAAGTTGAATTGAAGTTGAAATTGAAGATGAAATTGAAGTTGAAATTGAAGTTGAAATTGAAGTTGAAATTGAGTTGAAATTGAAGTTGAAATTGAATTTAAAATTGAAGTTGAATTTGAAGTTGAAGTTGAAGTTGAATTTGAAGTTGAACTTGAAAGCGAAGTTGAAGTTGAAGTTGAAGTTAAGTTGAAGATGAATTTGAAGTTGAACTTGAAAGTGAAGTTGAAGTTAAAGTTGAAGTTGAAATTTAAGTTGAAATTTAAGTTGAAATTGAAGTTAAAATTGGAGTTGAAATTGAAGTTGAAATTGAAGTTGAAATTGACAATGTAATTGAAGTTTAATTGAAGTTAAGTTGAAGTTGAAGTGAAGTTGAAATTGAAGTTGAAGTTAAATTGAAGTTGAAATTGAAGTTGAAATTGAAGTTGAATTGAAGTTGAAATTGAAGTTGAAACTGAAGTTGAAATTGAAGTTGAAATTGAAGTTAATATTGAAGTTGACATTGAAGTGAAATTGAAGTTGAAATTGAAGTTAAAATTGAAGTTGAAATTGAAGTTGAAGTTGAATTTAAGTTTGAAATTAATTGAAACTGAAGTTGAATTTGAAATTGAATTGAAGTTGAAGTTGAAAATTGAAGTTGAAACTGAAGTTGAAATTGAAATTGAAATTGAAGTTGAAATTGAAGTTGAAATTGAAGTTGAAATTGAAGTTGAAATTGAAGTTGAAATTGAAGTTGAAATTGACATTGAAATTGAAGTTTAATTGAAGTTAAGTTGAAGTTAAAATTGAAGTTGAATTTGAAGTTGAAATTGAAGTTGTAATTGAAGTTGAAATTGAAGTTAAAATGAAGTTGAATTTGAAGTTGAAGTTGAAGTTGAATTTGAAGTTGAACTTGAAAGCAAAGTTGAAGTTGAAGTTGAAGTTGAAATTGAAGTTAAAATTGAAGTTAAAATTGAAGTTGAAATTGAAGTTGAAATTGACATTGAAATTGAAGTTTAATTGAAGTTAAGTTGAAGTTAAAATTGAAGTTGAAATTGAAGTTGAAATTGAAGTTGTAATTGAAGTTGAAATTGAAGTTAAAATTGAAGTTGAATTTGAAGTTGAAGTTGAAGTTGAATTTGAAGTTGAACTTGAAAGCGAAGTTGAAGATGAAGTTGAAGTTGAAATTGAAGTTGAAACTGAAGTTGAAATTGAAATTGAAATTGAAGTTGAAATTGAAGTTGAATTTGAAGTTGAAATTGAAGATGAAATTGAAGTTGAAATTGAAGTTGAAATTGAAGTTGAAATTGAAGTTGAAATTGAAGTTAAATTGAAGTTGAAATTGAAGTTGAAATTGAAGTTGAAATTGAAGTTGAAATTGAATTTAAAATTGAAGTTGAATTTGAAGTTGAAGTTGAAGTTGAATTGAAGTTGAACTTGAAAGCGAAGTTGAAGTTGAAGTTGAAGTTAAGTTTGAAATTGAAGTTGAAGTTAAAATTGAAGTTGAAATTGAAGTTGAAATTGAAGTTGAAATTGAAGTTGAAATTGAAGTTGAAATTGAAGATGAAATTGAAGTTGAAATTGAAGTTAAAATTGAAGTTGACATTGAAGTTGAAATTGAAGTTGAAATTGAAGTTAAAATTGAAGTTGAAATTGAAGTTGAAATTGAAGTTGAAATTTAAGTTGAAATTAAATTGAAACTGAAGTTGAAATTGAAATTGAAATTGAAGTTGAAGTTGAAATTGAAGTTGAAACTGAAGTTGAAATTGAAATTGAAATTGAAGTTGAAATTGAAGTTGAAATTGAAGTTGAAATTGAAGTTGAAATTGAAGTTAAAATTGAAGTTGAAATTGAAGTTGAAATTGAAGTTGAAATTGAAGTTGAAATTGAATTTAAAATTGAAGTTGAATTTGAAGTTGAAGTTGAAGTTGAATTTGAAGTTGAACTTGAAAGCGAAGTTGAAGTTGAAGTTGAAGTTAAGTTGAAGATGAATTTGAAGTTGAACTTGAAAGTGAAGTTGAAGTTAAAGTTGAAGTTGAAATTGAAGTTGAAACTGAAGTTGAAATTGAAGTTAAAATTCGAGTTGAAATTGAAGTTGAAATTGAAGTTGAAATTGACAATCAAATTGAAGTTTAATTGAAGTTAAGTTGAAGTTGAAGTGAAGTTTGAAATTGAAGTTGAAGTTAAAATTGAAGTTGAAATTGAAGTTGAAATTGAAGTTGAAATTGAAGTTGAAATTGAAGTTGAAATTGAAGTTAAAATTGAAGTTGAAATTGAAGTTAAAATTGAAGTTGAAATTTAAGTTGAAATTAAATTGAAACTGAAGTTGAAATTGAAATTGAAATTGAAGTTGAAGTTGAAATTGAAGTTGAAACTGAAGTTGAAATTGAAATTGAAATTGAAGTTGAAATTGAAGTTGAAATTGAAGTTGAAATTGAAGTTGAAATTGAAGTTGAAATTGAAGTTGAAATTGAAGTTGAAATTGAAGTTGAAATTGAAGTTGAAATTGAAGTTGAAATTGAAGTTGAAATTGAAGTTGAAATTGAAGTTAAAATTGAAGTTGAAATTGAAGTTGTAATTGAGTTGAAATTGAAGTTAAAATTGAAGTTGAATTTGAAGTTGAAGTTGAAGTTGAATTTGAAGTTGAACTTGAAAGCGAAGTTGAAGTTGAAGTTGAAGTTGAAATTGAAGTTGAAACTGAAGTTGAAATTGAAATTGAAATTGAAGTTGAAATTGAAGTTGAATTTGAAGTTGAAATTGAAGATGAAATTGAAGTTGAAATTGAAGTTGAAATTGAAGTTGAAATTGAAGTTGAAATTGAAGTTAAAATTGAAGTTGAAATTGAAGTTGAATTGAAGTTGAAATTGAAGTTGAAATTGAATTTAAAATTAAAATTGAATTTGAAGTTGAAGTTGAAGTTGAATTTGAAGTTGAACTTGAAAGCGAAGTTGAAGTTGAAGTTGAAGTTAAGTTGAAGATAAATTTGAAGTTGAACTTGAAAGTGAAGTTGAAGTTAAAGTTGAAGTTGAAATTGAAGTTGAAATTGAAGTTGATATTGAAGTTGAAATTGAAGTTAAAATTAGAGTTGAAATTGAAGTTGAAATTGAAGTTGAAATTGAAGTTGAAATTGAAGTTAAAAATGAAGTTAAAATTGAAGTTGAAATTGAAGTTGAAATTGAAGTTAAAATTGAAGTTAAATTTGAAGTTGAAATTGAAGTTGAAATTGAAGTTGAACATGAAGTTGAAATTGAAGTTAAAATTGAAGTTGAAATTGAAGTTGAAATTTACATTGAAATTGAAGTTTAATTGAAGTTAAGTTGAAGTTGAAGTTGAGTTTGAAATTGAAATTGAAGTTGAAACTGAAGTTGAAATTGAAGTTGAAATTGAAGTTGAAATTGAAGTTGAAATTGAAGTTGAAATTGAAGTTGAAATTGAAGTTGAAATTGAAGTTGAAATTGAAGTTGAAGTTGAAATTGAAGTTGAAACTGAAGTTGAAATTGAAATTGAAATTGAAGTTGAAATTGAAGTTGAAATTGAAGTTGAAATTGAAGTTGAAATTGAAGTTGAAATTGAAGTTGAAATTGAAGTTGAAATTGAAGTTGAAATTGAAGTTGAAATTGAAGTTGAAATTGAAGTTGAAATTGAAGTTAAAATTGAAGTTGAAATTGAAGTGAAATTGAAGTTGTAATTGAAGTTGAAATTGAAGTTAAAATTGAAGTTGAATTTGAAGTTGAAGTTGAAGTTGAATTTGAAGTTGAACTTGAAAGCGAAGTTGAAGTTGAAGTTGAAGTTGAATTGAAGTTGAAACTGAAGTTGAAATTGAAATTGAAATTGAAGTTGAAATTGAAGTTGAATTTGAAGTTGAAATTGAAGATGAAATTGAAGTTGAAATTGAAGTTGAAATTGAAGTTGAAATTGAAGTTGAAATTGAAGTTAAAATTGAAGTTGAAATTGAAGTTGAAATTGAAGTTGAAATTGAAGTTGAAATTGAATTTAAAATTAAAGTTGAATTTGAAGTTGAAGTTGAAGTTGAATTTGAAGTTGAACTTGAAAGCAAAGTTGAAGTTGAAGTTGAAGTTAAGTTGAAGATGAATTTGAAGTTGAACTTGAAAGTGAAGTTGAAGTTAAAGTTGAAGTTGAAATTGAAGTTGAAATTGAAGTTGAAATTGAAGTTGAAATTGAAGTTAAAATTAGAGTTGAAATTGAAGTTGAAATTGAAGTTGAAATTGAAGTTGAAATTGAAGTTAAAAATGAAGTTAAAATTGAAGTTGAAATTGAAGTTGAAATTGAAGTTAAAATTGAAGTTAAATTTGAAGTTGAAATTGAAGTTGAAATTGAAGTTGAACATGAAGTTGAAATTGAAGTTAAAATTGAAGTTGAAATTGAAGTTGAAATTTACATTGAAATTGAAGTTTAATTGAAGTTAAGTTGAAGTTGAAGTTGAGTTTGAAATTGAAATTGAAGTTGAAACTAAAGTTGAAATTGGAGTTAAAATTGAAGTTGAAATTGAAGTTGAAATTGAAGTTGAAATTGAAGTTAAAATTGAAGTTGAAATTGAAGTTGAAATTGAAGTTAAAATTGAAGTTGAAATTGAAGTTGAAATTGAAGTTGAAATTGAAGTTGAAATTGAAGTTAAAAATGAAGTTAAAATTGAAGTTGAAATTGAAGTTGAAATTGAAGTTAAAATTGAAGTTAAATTTGAAGTTGAAATTGAAGTTGAAATTGAAGTTGAACATGAAGTTGAAATTGAAGTTAAAATTGAAGTTGAAATTGAAGTTGAAATTGACATTGAAATTGAAGTTTAATTGAAGTTAAGTTGAAGTTGAAGTTGAGTTTCAAATTGAAGTTGAAGTTAAAATTGAAGTTGAAATTGAAGTTGAAATTGAAGTTGAAATTGAAGTTAAAATTAAAGTTGAAATTGAAGTTGAAATTGAAGTTGAAATTGAAGTTAAAATTTAAGTTGAAATTGAAGTTGAAACTGAAGTTGAAATTGAAGTTGAAATTGAAGTTGAAATTGAAGTTGAAATTCAAGTTAAAATTAAAATTGAAATTGAAGTTGAAATTGAAGTTAAAAATGAAGTTGAAATTGAAGTTGAAATTGAAGTTGAAATTGAAGTTGAAATTGAAGTTAAAAATGAAGTTAAATTTGAAGTTGAAATTGAAGTTGAAATTGAAGTTGAACTATGAAGTTGAAATTGAAGTTAAAATTGAAGTTGAAATTGAAGTTAAAATTGAAGTTGAAATTGAAGTTGAAATTGAAGTTGAAATTGAAGTTAAAATTAGAGTTGAAATTGAAGTTGAAATTGAAGTTGAAATTGAAGTTGAAATTGAAGTTAAAAATGAAGTTAAAATTGAAGTTGAAATTGAAGTTCAAAATTGAATTTAAAATTGTAGTTAAATTTGAAGTTGAAATTGAAGTTGAAATTGAAGTTGAACATGGAGTTGAAATTGAAGTTAAAATTGAAGTTGAAATTGAAGTTGAAATTTACATTGAAATTGAAGTTTAATTGAAGTTAAGTTGAAGTTGAAGTTGAGTTTGAAATTGAAATTGAAGTTGAAATTGAAGTTGAAATTGGAGTTAAAATTGAAGTTGAAATTGAAGTTGAAATTGAAGTTGAAATTGAAGTTGAAATTGAAGTTAAAATTGAAGTTGAAATTGAAGTTGAAATTGAAGTTAAAATTGAAGTTGAAATTGAAGTTGAAATTGAAGTTGAAATTGAAGTTGAAATTGAAGTTAAAAATGAAGTTAAAATTGAAGTTGAAATTGAAGTTGAAATTAAAGTTAAAATTGAAGTTAAATTTGAAGTTGAAATTGAAGTTGAAATTGAAGTTGAACATGAAGTTGAAATTGAAGTTAAAATTGAAGTTGAAATTGAAGTTGAAATTGACATTGAAATTGAAGTTTAATTGAAGTTAAGTTGAAGTTGAAGTTGAGTTTGAAATTGAAGTTGAAGTTAAAATTGAAGTTGAAATTGAAGTTGAAATTGAAGTTGAAATTGAAGTTAAAATTAAAGTTGAAATTGAAGTTGAAATTGAAGTTGAAATTGAAGTTAAAATTTAAGTTGAAATTGAAGTTGAAACTGAAGTTGAAATTGAAGTTGAAATTGAAGTTGAAATTGAAGTTGAAATTCAAGTTAAAATTAAAATTGAAATTGAAGTTGAAATTGAAGTTAAAAATGAAGTTGAAATTGAAGTTGAAATTGAAGTTGAAATTGAAGTTGAAATTGAAGTTGAAATTGAAGTTAAAAATGAAGTTAAATTTGAAGTTGAAATTGAAGTTGAAATTGAAGTTGAACTATGAAGTTGAAATTGAAGTTAAAATTGAAGTTGAAATTGAAGTTAAAATTGAAGTTGAAATTGAAGTTGAAATTGACATTGAAATTGAAGTTTAATTGAAGTTAAGTTGAAGTTGAAGTTAAAATTGAAGTTGAAATTGATGATGAAATTGAAGTTGAAATTGAAGTTAAAATTAAAGTTGAAATTGAAGTTGAAATTGAAGTTGAAATTGAAGTTGAAATTGAAGTTAAAATTGAAGTTGAAATTGAAGTTGAAATTGAAGTTGAAATTGAAGTTAAAATTGAAGTTGAAATTGAAGTTGAAATTAAAGTTGAAATTAAGTTAAAATTGAAGTTGAAACTGAAGTTGAAATTGAAGTTAAAATTGAAGTTGAAATTGAAGTTGAAATTGACATTGAAATTGAAGTTGAAATTGAAGTTGAAATTGAAGTTGAAATTGAAGTTGAAATTGAAGTTGAAATTGAAGTTGAAATTGAAGTTGAAATTGAATTTTTAAATTGAAGTTGAAATTGATGTTGAAATTGAAGTTGAAATTGAAGTTGAAATTGAAGTTAAAATTGAAGTTAAATTTGAAGTTGAAATTGAATTTGAAATTGAAGTTGAACATGAAGTTGAAATTGAAGTTGAAATTGAAGTTGAAATTGAAGTTAAAATTGAAGTTAAATTTGAAGTTGAAATTAAAGTTGAAATTGAAGTTGAACATGAAGTTGAAATTGAAGTTAAAATTGAAGTTGAAATTGAAGTTGAAATTTACATTGAAATTGAAGTTTAATTGAAGTTAAGTTGAAGTTGAAGTTGAGTTTGAAATTGAAATTGAAGTTGAAATTGAAGTTGAAATTGAAGTTGAAATTGGAGTTAAAATTGAAGTTGAAATTGAAGTTGAAATTGAAGTTGAAATTGAAGTTAAAATTGAAGTTGAAATTGAAGTTGAAATTGAAGTTAAAATTGAAGTTGAAATTGAAGTTGAAATTGAAGTTGAAATTGAAGTTGAAATTGAAGTTAAAAATGAAGTTAAAATTGAAGTTGAAATTGAAGTTGAAATTGAAGTTAAAATTGAAGTTAAATTTGAAGTTAAATTGGAGTTGAAATTGAAGTTGAACATGAAGTTGAAATTGAAGTTAAAATTGAAGTTGAAATTGAAGTTGAAATTGACATTGAAATTGAAGTTTAATTGAAGTTAAGTTGAAGTTGAAGTTGAGTTTGAAATTGAAGTTGAAGTTAAAATTGAAGTTGAAATTGAAGTTGAAATTGAAGTTGAAATTGAAGTTAAAATTAAAGTTGAAATTGAAGTTGAAATTGAAGTTGAAATTGAAGTTAAAATTGAAGTTGAAATTGAAGTTGAAACTGAAGTTGAAATTGAAGTTGAAATTGAAGTTGAAATTGAAGTTGAAATTCAAGTTAAAATTAAAATTGAAATTGAAGTTGAAATTGAAGTTAAAAATGAAGTTGAAATTGAAGTTGAAATTGAAGTTGAAATTGAAGTTGAAATTGAAGTTAAAAATGAAGTTAAATTTGAAGTTGAAATTGAAGTTGAAATTGAAGTTGAACATGAAGTTGAAATTGAAGTTAAAATTGAAGTTGAAATTGAAGTTAAAATTGAAGTTGAAATTGAAGTTGAAATTGACATTGAAATTGAAGTTTAATTGAAGTTAAGTTGAAGTTGAAGTTAAAATTGAAGTTGAAATTGATGATGAAATTGAAGTTGAAATTGAAGTTAAAATTAAAGTTGAAATTGAAGTTGAAATTGAAGTTGAAATTGAAGTTGAAATTGAAGTTGAAATTGAAGTTAAAATTGAAGTTGAAATTGAAGTTGAAATTGAAGTTGAAATTAAAGTTGAAATTAAGTTAAAATTGAAGTTGAAACTGAAGTTGAAATTGAAGTTAAAATTGAAGTTGAAATTGAAGTTAAAATTGACATTGAAATTGAAGTTGAAATTGAAGTTGAAATTGAAGTTGAAATTGAAGTTGAAATTGAAGTTGAAATTGAAGTTGAAATTGAATTTTTAAATTGAAGTTGAAATTGATGTTGAAATTGAAGTTGAAATTGAAGTTGAAATTGAAGTTAAAATTGAAGTTAAATTTGAAGTTGAAATTGAATTTGAAATTGAAGTTGAACATGAAGTTGAAATTGAAGTTGAAATTGAAGTTGAAATTGAAGTTAAAATTGAAATTGAAGTTGAAACTGAAGTTGAAATTGAAATTGAAATTGAAGTTGAAATTGAAGTTGAATTTGAAGTTGAAATTGAAGATGAAATTGAAGTTGAAATTGAAGTTGAAATTGAAGTTGAAATTGAAGTTAAAATTGAAGTTGAAATTGAAGTTGAAATTGAAGTTGAAATTGAAGTTGAAATTGAAGTTGAAATTGAAGTTAAAATTGAAGTTGAATTTGAAGTTGAACATGAAGTTGAAATTGAAGTTAAAATTGAAGTTGAAATTGAAGTTGAAATTTACATTGAAATTGAAGTTTAATTGAAGTTAAGTTGAAGTTGAAGTTGAGTTTGAAATTGAAATTGAAGTTGAAACTGAAGTTGAAATTGGAGTTAAAATTGAAGTTGAAATTGAAGTTGAAATTGAAGTTGAAATTGAAGTTAAAATTGAAGTTGAAATTGAAGTTGAAATTGAAGTTAAAATTGAAGTTGAAATTGAAGTTGAAATTGAAGTTGAAATTGAAGTTGAAATTGAAGTTAAAAATGAAGTTAAAATTGAAGTTGAAATTGAAGTTGAAATTGAAGTTAAAATTGAAGTTAAATTTGAAGTTGAAATTGAAGTTGAAATTGAAGTTGAACATGAAGTTGAAATTGAAGTTAAAATTGAAGTTGAAATTGAAGTTGAAATTGACATTGAAATTGAAGTTTAATTGAAGTTAAGTTGAAGTTGAAGTTGAGTTTCAAATTGAAGTTGAAGTTAAAATTGAAGTTGAAATTGAAGTTGAAATTGAAGTTGAAATTGAAGTTAAAATTAAAGTTGAAATTGAAGTTGAAATTGAAGTTGAAATTGAAGTTAAAATTTAAGTTGAAATTGAAGTTGAAACTGAAGTTGAAATTGAAGTTGAAATTGAAGTTGAAATTGAAGTTGAAATTCAAGTTAAAATTAAAATTGAAATTGAAGTTGAAATTGAAGTTAAAAATGAAATTGAAATTGAAGTTGAAATTGAAGTTGAAATTGAAGTTGAAATTGAAGTTAAAAATGAAGTTAAATTTGAAGTTGAAATTGAAGTTGAAATTGAAGTTGAACTATGAAGTTGAAATTGAAGTTAAAATTGAAGTTGAAATTGAAGTTAAAATTGAAGTTGAAATTGAAGTTGAAATTGAAGTTGAAATTGAAGTTAAAATTAGAGTTGAAATTGAAGTTGAAATTGAAGTTGAAATTGAAGTTGAAATTGAAGTTAAAAATGAAGTTAAAATTGAAGTTGAAATTGAAGTTCAAAATTGAATTTAAAATTGTAGTTAAATTTGAAGTTGAAATTGAAGTTGAAATTGAAGTTGAACATGGAGTTGAAATTGAAGTTAAAATTGAAGTTGAAATTGAAGTTGAAATTTACATTGAAATTGAAGTTTAATTGAAGTTAAGTTGAAGTTGAAGTTGAGTTTGAAATTGAAATTGAAGTTGAAATTGAAGTTGAAATTGGAGTTAAAATTGAAGTTGAAATTGAAGTTGAAATTGAAGTTGAAATTGAAGTTAAAATTGAAGTTGAAATTGAAGTTGAAATTGAAGTTAAAATTGAAGTTGAAATTGAAGTTGAAATTGAAGTTGAAATTGAAGTTGAAATTGAAGTTAAAAATGAAGTTAAAATTGAAGTTGAAATTGAAGTTGAAATTGAAGTTAAAATTGAAGTTAAATTTGAAGTTGAAATTGAAGTTGAAATTGAAGTTGAACATGAAGTTGAAATTGAAGTTAAAATTGAAGTTGAAATTGAAGTTGAAATTGACATTGAAATTGAAGTTTAATTGAAGTTAAGTTGAAGTTGAAGTTGAGTTTGAAATTGAAGTTGAAGTTAAAATTGAAGTTGAAATTGAAGTTGAAATTGAAGTTGAAATTGAAGTTAAAATTAAAGTTGAAATTGAAGTTGAAATTGAAGTTAAAATTTAAGTTGAAATTGAAGTTGAAACTGAAGTTGAAATTGAAGTTGAAATTGAAGTTGAAATTGAAGTTGAAATTGAAGTTAAAAATGAAGTTAAAATTGAAGTTGAAATTGAAGTTGAAATTGAAGTTAAATTGAAGTTAAATTTGAAGTTGAAATTGAAGTTGAAATTGAAGTTGAACATGAAGTTGAAATTGAAGTTAAAATTGAAGTTGAAATTGAAGTTGAAATTGACATTGAAATTGAAGTTTAATTGAAGTTAAGTTGAAGTTGAAGTTGAGTTTCAAATTGAAGTTGAAGTTAAAATTGAAGTTGAAATTGAAGTTGAAATTGAAGTTGAAATTGAAGTTAAAATTAAAGTTGAAATTGAAGTTGAAATTGAAGTTGAAATTGAAGTTAAAATTTAAGTTGAAATTGAAGTTGAAACTGAAGTTGAAATTGAAGTTGAAATTGAAGTTGAAATTGAAGTTGAAATTCAAGTTAAAATTAAAATTGAAATTGAAGTTGAAATTGAAGTTAAAAATGAAATTGAAATTGAAGTTGAAATTGAAGTTGAAATTGAAGTTGAAATTGAAGTTAAAAATGAAGTTAAATTTGAAGTTGAAATTGAAGTTGAAATTGAAGTTGAACTATGAAGTTGAAATTGAAGTTAAAATTGAAGTTGAAATTGAAGTTAAAATTGAAGTTGAAATTGAAGTTGAAATTGAAGTTGAAATTGAAGTTAAAATTAGAGTTGAAATTGAAGTTGAAATTGAAGTTGAAATTGAAGTTGAAATTGAAGTTAAAAATGAAGTTAAAATTGAAGTTGAAATTGAAGTTCAAAATTGAATTTAAAATTGTAGTTAAATTTGAAGTTGAAATTGAAGTTGAAATTGAAGTTGAACATGGAGTTGAAATTGAAGTTAAAATTGAAGTTGAAATTGAAGTTGAAATTTACATTGAAATTGAAGTTTAATTGAAGTTAAGTTGAAGTTGAAGTTGAGTTTGAAATTGAAATTGAAGTTGAAATTCAAGTTAAAATTAAAATTGAAATTGAAGTTGAAATTGAAGTTAAAAATGAAGTTGAAATTGAAGTTGAAATTGAAGTTGAAATTGAAGTTGAAATTGAAGTTAAAAATGAAGTTAAATTTGAAGTTGAAATTGAAGTTGAAATTGAAGTTGAACATGAAGTTGAAATTGAAGTTGAACATGGAGTTGAAATTGAAGTTAAAATTGAAGTTGAAATTGAAGTTGAAATTGAAGTTGAAATTCAAGTTAAAATTAAAATTGAAATTGAAGTTGAAATTGAAGTTAAAAATGAAGTTGAAATTGAAGTTGAAATTGAAGTTGAAATTGAAGTTGAAATTGAAGTTAAAAATGAAGTTAAATTTGAAGTTGAAATTGAAGTTGAAATTGAAGTTGAACATGAAGTTGAAATTGAAGTTAAAATTGAAGTTGAAATTGAAGTTAAAATTGAAGTTGAAATTGAAGTTGAAATTGACATTGAAATTGAAGTTTAATTGAAGTTAAGTTGAAGTTGAAGTTAAAATTGAAGTTGAAATTGATGATGAAATTGAAGTTGAAATTGAAGTTAAAATTAAAGTTGAAATTGAAGTTGAAATTGAAGTTGAAATTGAAGTTGAAATTGAAGTTGAAATTGAAGTTAAAATTGAAGTTGAAATTGAAGTTGAAATTGAAGTTGAAATTAAAGTTGAAATTAAGTTAAAATTGAAGTTGAAACTGAAGTTGAAATTGAAGTTAAAATTGAAGTTGAAATTGAAGTTAAAATTGACATTGAAATTGAAGTTGAAATTGAAGTTGAAATTGAAGTTGAAATTGAAGTTGAAATTGAAGTTGAAATTGAAGTTGAAATTGAATTTTTAAATTGAAGTTGAAATTGATGTTGAAATTGAAGTTGAAATTGAAGTTGAAATTGAAGTTAAAATTGAAGTTAAATTTGAAGTTGAAATTGAATTTGAAATTGAAGTTGAACATGAAGTTGAAATTGAAGTTGAAATTGAAGTTGAAATTGAAGTTAAAATTGAAATTGAAGTTGAAACTGAAGTTGAAATTGAAATTGAAATTGAAGTTGAAATTGAAGTTGAATTTGAAGTTGAAATTGAAGATGAAATTGAAGTTGAAATTGAAGTTGAAATTAAAGTTGAAATTGAAGTTAAAATTGAAGTTGAAATTGAAGTTGAAATTGAAGTTGAAATTGAAGTTGAAATTGAAGTTGAAATTGAAGTTAAAATTGAAGTTGAATTTGAAGTTGAACATGAAGTTGAAATTGAAGTTAAAATTGAAGTTGAAATTGAAGTTGAAATTTACATTGAAATTGAAGTTTAATTGAAGTTAAGTTGAAGTTGAAGTTGAGTTTGAAATTGAAATTGAAGTTGAAACTGAAGTTGAAATTGGAGTTAAAATTGAAGTTGAAATTGAAGTTGAAATTGAAGTTGAAATTGAAGTTAAAATTGAAGTTGAAATTGAAGTTGAAATTGAAGTTAAAATTGAAGTTGAAATTGAAGTTGAAATTGAAGTTGAAATTGAAGTTGAAATTGAAGTTAAAAATGAAGTTAAAATTGAAGTTGAAATTGAAGTTGAAATTGAAGTTAAAATTGAAGTTAAATTTGAAGTTGAAATTGAAGTTGAAATTGAAGTTGAACATGAAGTTGAAATTGAAGTTAAAATTGAAGTTGAAATTGAAGTTGAAATTGACATTGAAATTGAAGTTTAATTGAAGTTAAGTTGAAGTTGAAGTTGAGTTTCAAATTGAAGTTGAAGTTAAAATTGAAGTTGAAATTGAAGTTGAAATTGAAGTTGAAATTGAAGTTAAAATTAAAGTTGAAATTGAAGTTGAAATTGAAGTTGAAATTGAAGTTAAAATTTAAGTTGAAATTGAAGTTGAAACTGAAGTTGAAATTGAAGTTGAAATTGAAGTTGAAATTGAAGTTGAAATTCAAGTTAAAATTAAAATTGAAATTGAAGTTGAAATTGAAGTTAAAAATGAAATTGAAATTGAAGTTGAAATTGAAGTTGAAATTGAAGTTGAAATTGAAGTTAAAAATGAAGTTAAATTTGAAGTTGAAATTGAAGTTGAAATTGAAGTTGAACTATGAAGTTGAAATTGAAGTTAAAATTGAAGTTGAAATTGAAGTTAAAATTGAAGTTGAAATTGAAGTTGAAATTGAAGTTGAAATTGAAGTTAAAATTAGAGTTGAAATTGAAGTTGAAATTGAAGTTGAAATTGAAGTTGAAATTGAAGTTAAAAATGAAGTTAAAATTGAAGTTGAAATTGAAGTTCAAAATTGAATTTAAAATTGTAGTTAAATTTGAAGTTGAAATTGAAGTTGAAATTGAAGTTGAACATGGAGTTGAAATTGAAGTTAAAATTGAAGTTGAAATTGAAGTTGAAATTTACATTGAAATTGAAGTTTAATTGAAGTTAAGTTGAAGTTGAAGTTGAGTTTGAAATTGAAATTGAAGTTGAAATTGAAGTTGAAATTGGAGTTAAAATTGAAGTTGAAATTGAAGTTGAAATTGAAGTTGAAATTGAATTTAAAATTGAAGTTGAAATTGAAGTTGAAATTGAAGTTAAAATTGAAGTTGAAATTGAAGTTGAAATTGAAGTTGAAATTGAAGTTGAAATTGAAGTTAAAAATGAAGTTAAAATTGAAGTTGAAATTGAAGTTGAAATTGAAGTTAAAATTGAAGTTAAATTTGAAGTTGAAATTGAAGTTGAAATTGAAGTTGAACATGAAGTTGAAATTGAAGTTAAAATTGAAGTTGAAATTGAAGTTGAAATTGACATTGAAATTGAAGTTTAATTGAAGTTAAGTTGAAGTTGAAGTTGAGTTTGAAATTGAAGTTGAAGTTAAAATTGAAGTTGAAATTGAAGTTGAAATTGAAGTTGAAATTGAAGTTAAAATTAAAGTTGAAATTGAAGTTGAAATTGAAGTTGAAATTGAAGTTAAAATTTAAGTTGAAATTGAAGTTGAAACTGAAGTTGAAATTGAAGTTGAAATTGAAGTTGAAATTGAAGTTGAAATTGAAGTTAAAAATGAAGTTAAAATTGAAGTTGAAATTGAAGTTGAAATTGAAGTTAAAATTGAAGTTAAATTTGAAGTTGAAATTGAAGTTGAAATTGAAGTTGAACATGAAGTTGAAATTGAAGTTAAAATTGAAGTTGAAATTGAAGTTGAAATTGACATTGAAATTGAAGTTTAATTGAAGTTAAGTTGAAGTTCAAGTTGAGTTTCAAATTGAAGTTGAAGTTAAAATTGAAGTTGAAATTGAAGTTGAAATTGAAGTTGAAATTGAAGTTAAAATTAAAGTTGAAATTGAAGTTGAAATTGAAGTTGAAATTGAAGTTAAAATTTAAGTTGAAATTGAAGTTGAAACTGAAGTTGAAATTGAAGTTGAAATTGAAGTTGAAATTGAAGTTGAAATTCAAGTTAAAATTAAAATTGAAATTGAAGTTGAAATTGAAGTTAAAAATGAAATTGAAATTGAAGTTGAAATTGAAGTTGAAATTGAAGTTGAAATTGAAGTTAAAAATGAAGTTAAATTTGAAGTTGAAATTGAAGTTGAAATTGAAGTTGAACTATGAAGTTGAAATTGAAGTTAAAATTGAAGTTGAAATTGAAGTTAAAATTGAAGTTGAAATTGAAGTTGAAATTGAAGTTGAAATTGAAGTTAAAATTAGAGTTGAAATTGAAGTTGAAATTGAAGTTGAAATTGAAGTTGAAATTGAAGTTAAAAATGAAGTTAAAATTGAAGTTGAAATTGAAGTTCAAAATTGAATTTAAAATTGTAGTTAAATTTGAAGTTGAAATTGAAGTTGAAATTGAAGTTGAACATGGAGTTGAAATTGAAGTTAAAATTGAAGTTGAAATTGAAGTTGAAATTTACATTGAAATTGAAGTTTAATTGAAGTTAAGTTGAAGTTGAAGTTGAGTTTGAAATTGAAATTGAAGTTGAAATTGAAGTTGAAATTGGAGTTAAAATTGAAGTTGAAATTGAAGTTGAAATTGAAGTTGAAATTGAAGTTAAAATTGAAGTTGAAATTGAAGTTGAAATTGACATTGAAATTGAAGTTTAATTGAAGTTAAGTTGAAGTTGAAGTTAAAATTGAAGTTGAAATTGATGATGAAATTGAAGTTGAAATTGAAGTTAAAATTAAAGTTGAAATTGAAGTTGAAATTGAAGTTGAAATTGAAGTTAAATTGGAGTTGAAATTGAAGTTGAAATTGAAGTTAAAATTGAAGTTGAATTTGAAGTTGAAGTTGAAGTTGAATTTGAAGTTGAACTTGAAAGTGAAGTTGAAGTTGAAGTTGAAGTTAAGTTGAAGTTCAAGTTAAGTTTGAATATTGAAGTTGAAGTTGTAATTGAAGTTGAAATTGAAGTTGAAATTGAAGTTAAAATTAAAATTGAAATTGAAGTTGAAATTGAAGTTGAAGTTGAAGTTGAAATTGAAGTTGAAATTGAAGTTGAAATTGAAGTTGAAATTGGAGTTGAAATTGAAGTTGAAATTGAAGTTGAAATTGAAAGTTGAAATTGAAATTGAAATTGAACTTGAAGTTGAAATTGAAGTTGAAATTGAAGTTGAAATTGAAGTTGAAATTGAAGTTAAAATTGAAATTAAAATTGAAGTTTAAGTTTAATTGAAGTTAAAGTTGAAGATGAATTTGAAGTTGAACTTGAAAGTGAAGTTGAAGTTGAAGTTGAAGTTAAGTTGAAGATGAATTTGAAGTTGAAGTTGAATTTGAAGTTGAACTTGAAAGCGAAGTTGAAGTTGAAGTTGAAGTTAAGTTGAAGATGAATTTGAAGTTGAACTTGAAAGTGAAGTTGAAGTTAAAGTTGAAGTTGAAATTGAAGTTGAAATTGAAGTTGAAATTGAAGTTTAATTGAAGTTAAGTTGAAGTTGAAGTTGAGTTTGAAATTGAAATTGAAGTTGAAATTGAAGTTGAAATTGAAGTTGAAATTGGAGTTAAAATTGAAGTTGAAATTGAAGTTGAAATTGAAGTTGAAATTGAAGTTAAAATTGAAGTTGAAATTGAAGTTGAAATTGAAGTTAAAATTGAAGTTGAAATTGAAGTTGAAATTGAAGTTGAAATTGAAGTTGAAATTGAAGTTAAAAATGAAGTTAAAATTGAAGTTGAAATTGAAGTTGAAATTGAAGTTAAAATTGAAGTTAAATTTGAAGTTAAATTGGAGTTGAAATTGAAGTTGAACATGAAGTTGAAATTGAAGTTAAAATTGAAGTTGAAATTGAAGTTGAAATTGACATTGAAATTGAAGTTTAATTGAAGTTAAGTTGAAGTTGAAGTTGAGTTTGAAATTGAAGTTGAAGTTAAAATTGAAGTTGAAATTGAAGTTGAAATTGAAGTTGAAATTGAAGTTAAAATTAAAGTTGAAATTGAAGTTGAAATTGAAGTTGAAATTGAAGTTAAAATTGAAGTTGAAATTGAAGTTGAAACTGAAGTTGAAATTGAAGTTGAAATTGAAGTTGAAATTGAAGTTGAAATTCAAGTTAAAATTAAAATTGAAATTGAAGTTGAAATTGAAGTTAAAAATGAAGTTGAAATTGAAGTTGATATTGAAGTTGAAATTGAAGTTGAAATTGAAGTTAAAAATGAAGTTAAATTTGAAGTTGAAATTGAAGTTGAAATTGAATTTGAACATGAAGTTGAAATTGAAGTTAAAATTGAAGTTGAAATTGAAGTTAAAATTGAAGTTGAAATTGAAGTTGAAATTGACATTGAAATTGAAGTTTAATTGAAGTTAAGTTGAAGTTGAAGTTAAAATTGAAGTTGAAATTGATGATGAAATTGAAGTTGAAATTGAAGTTAAAATTAAAGTTGAAATTGAAGTTGAAATTGAAGTTGAAATTGAAGTTGAAATTGAAGTTAAAATTGAAGTTGAAATTGAAGTTGAAATTGAAGTTGAAATTAAAGTTGAAATTAAGTTAAAATTGAAGTTGAAACTGAAGTTGAAATTGAAGTTAAAATTGAAGTTGAAATTGAAGTTAAAATTGACATTGAAATTGAAGTTGAAATTGAAGTTGAAATTGAAGTTGAAATTGAAGTTGAAATTGAAGTTGAAATTGAAGTTGAAATTGAATTTTTAAATTGAAGTTGAAATTGATGTTGAAATTGAAGTTGAAATTGAAGTTGAAATTGAAGTTAAAATTGAAGTTAAATTTGAAGTTGAAATTGAATTTGAAATTGAAGTTGAACATGAAGTTGAAATTGAAGTTGAAATTGAAGTTGAAATTGAAGTTAAAATTGAAATTGAAGTTGAAACTGAAGTTGAAATTGAAATTGAAATTGAAGTTGAAATTGAAGTTGAATTTGAAGTTGAAATTGAAGATGAAATTGAAGTTGAAATTGAAGTTGAAATTGAAGTTGAAATTGAAGTTAAAATTGAAGTTGAAATTGAAGTTGAAATTGAAGTTGAAATTGAAGTTGAAATTGAAGTTGAAATTGAAGTTAAAATTGAAGTTGAATTTGAAGTTGAAGTTGAAGTTGAATTTGAAGTTGAACTTGAAAGTGAAGTTGAAGTTGAAGTTGAAGTTAAGTTGAAGTTCAAGTTAAGTTTGAATATTGAAGTTGAAGTTGTAATTGAAGTTGAAATTGAAGTTGAAATTGAAGTTAAAATTAAAATTGAAATTGAAGTTGAAATTGAAGTTGAAATTGAAGTTGAAATTGAAGTTGAAATTGAAGTTGAAATTGAAGTTGAAATTGGAGTTGAAATTGAAGTTGAAATTGAAGTTGAAATTGAAAGTTGAAATTGAAATTGAAATTGAACTTGAAGTTGAAATTGAAGTTAAAATTGAAGTTGAAATTGAAGTTGAAACTGAAGTTGAAATTGAAGTTGAAATTGAAGTTGAAATTGAAGTTGAAATTCAAGTTAAAATTAAAATTGAAATTGAAGTTGAAATTGAAGTTAAAAATGAAGTTGAAATTGACATTGAAATTGAAGTTTAATTGAAGTTAAGTTGAAGTTGAAGTTGAGTTTGAAATTGAAGTTGAAGTTAAAATTGAAGTTGAAATTGAAGTTGAAATTGAAGTTGAAATTGAAGTTGAAATTGAAGTTAAAATTAAAGTTGAAATTGAAGTTGAAATTGAAGTTGAAATTGAAGTTAAAATTGAAGTTGAAATTGAAGTTGAAACTGAAGTTGAAATTGAAGTTGAAATTGAAGTTGAAATTGAAGTTGAAATTCAAGTTAAAATTAAAATTGAAATTGAAGTTGAAATTGAAGTTAAAAATGAAGTTGAAATTGAAGTTGAAATTGAAGTTGAAATTGAAGTTGAAATTGAAGTTAAAAATGAAGTTAAATTTGAAGTTGAAATTGAAGTTGAAATTGAAGTTGAACATGAAGTTGAAATTGAAGTTAAAATTGAAGTTGAAATTGAAGTTAAAATTGAAGTTGAAATTGAAGTTGAAATTGACATTGAAATTGAAGTTTAATTGAAGTTAAGTTGAAGTTGAAGTTAAAATTGAAGTTGAAATTGATGATGAAATTGAAGTTGAAATTGAAGTTAAAATTAAAGTTGAAATTGAAGTTGAAATTGAAGTTGAAATTGAAGTTGAAATTGAAGTTGAAATTGAATTTAAAATTGAAGTTGAAATTGAAGTTGAAATTGAAGTTGAAATTAAAGTTGAAATTAAGTTAAAATTGAAGTTGAAACTGAAGTTGAAATTGAAGTTAAAATTGAAGTTGAAATTGAAGTTAAAATTGACATTGAAATTGAAGTTGAAATTGAAGTTGAAATTGAAGTTGAAATTGAAGTTGAAATTGAAGTTGAAATTGAAGTTGAAATTGAAGTTAAATTTGAAGTTGAAATTGAATTTGAAATTGAAGTTGAACATGAAGTTGAAATTGAAGTTGAAATTGAAGTTGAAATTGAAGTTGAATTTGAAGTTGAAATTGAAGATGAAATTGAAGTTGAAATTGAAGTTGAAATTGAAGTTGAAATTGAAGTTAAAATTGAAGTTGAAATTGAAGTTGAAATTGAAGTTGAAATTGAAGTTGAAATTGAAGTTGAAATTGAAGTTAAAATTGAAGTTGAATTTGAAGTTGAAGTTGAAGTTGAATTTGAAGTTGAACTTGAAAGTGAAGTTGAAGTTGAAGTTGAAGTTAAGTTGAAGTTCAAGTTAAGTTTGAATATTGAAGTTGAAGTTGTAATTGAAGTTGAAATTGAAGTTGAAATTGAAGTTAAAATTAAAATTGAAATTGAAGTTGAAATTGAAGTTGAAATTGAAGTTGAAATTGAAGTTGAAATTGAAGTTGAAATTGAAGTTGAAATTGGAGTTGAAATTGAAGTTGAAATTGAAGTTGAAATTGAAAGTTGAAATTGAAATTGAAATTGAACTTGAAGTTGAAATTGAAGTTGAAATTGAAGTTGAAATTGAAGTTGAAATTGAAGTTAAAATTGAAATTAAAATTGAAGTTTAAGTTTAATTGAAGTTAAAGTTGAAGATGAATTTGAAGTTGAACTTGAAAGTGAAGTTGAAGTTGAAGTTGAAGTTAAGTTGAAGATGAATTTGAAGTTGAAGTTGAATTTGAAGTTGAACTTGAAAGTGAAGTTGAAGTTGAAGTTGAAGTTAAGTTGAAGATGAATTTGAAGTTGAACTTGAAAGTGAAGTTGAAGTTAAAGTTGAAGTTGAAATTGAAGTTGAAATTGAAGTTGAAATTGAAGTTGAAACTGAAGTAAAAATTGGAGTTGAAATTGAAGTTGAAATTGACATTGAAATTGAAGTTTAATTGAAGTTAAGTTGAAGTTAAAATTGAAGTTGAAATTGAAGTTGAAATTGAAGTTGTAATTGAAGTTGAAATTGAAGTTAAAATTGAAGTTGAATTTGAAGTTGAAGTTGAAGTTGAATTTGAAGTTGAACTTTAAAGCGAAGTTGAAGTTGAAGTGGAAGTTGAAATTGAAGTTGAAACTGAAGTTGAAATTGAAATTGAAATTGAAGTTGAAATTGAAGTTGAATTTGAAGTTGAAATTGAAGATGAAATTGAAGTTGAAATTGAAGTTGAAATTGAAGTTGAAATTGAAGTTGAAATTGAAGTTAAAATTGAAGTTGAAATTGAAGTTGAAATTTACATTGAAATTGAAGTTTAATTGAAGTTAAGTTGAAGTTGAAGTTGAGTTTGAAATTGAAATTGAAGTTGAAATTGAAGTTGAAATTGAAGTTGAAATTGGAGTTAAAATTGAAGTTGAAATTGAAGTTGAAATTGAAGTTGAAATTGAAGTTGAAATTGAAGTTAAAATTGAAGTTGAAATTGAAGTTGAAATTGAAGTTAAAATTGAAGTTGAAATTGAAGTTGAAATTGAAGTTGAAATTGAAGTTGAAATTGAAGTTAAAAATGAAGTTAAAATTGAAGTTGAAATTGAAGTTGAAATTGAAGTTAAAATTGAAGTTAAATTTGAAGTTGAAATTGGAGTTGAAATTGAAGTTGAACATGAAGTTGAAATTGAAGTTAAAATTGAAGTTGAAATTGAAGTTGAAATTGACATTGAAATTGAAGTTTAATTGAAGTTAAGTTGAAGTTGAAGTTGAGTTTGAAATTGAAGTTGAAGTTAAAATTGAAGTTGAAATTGAAGTTGAAATTGAAGTTAAAATTGAAGTTGAAATTGAAGTTGAAACTGAAGTTGAAATTGAAGTTGAAATTGAAGTTGAAATTGAAGTTGAAATTCAAGTTAAAATTAAAATTGAATTTGAAGTTGAAATTGAAGTTAAAAATGAAGTTGAAATTGAAGTTGAAATTGAAGTTGAACATGAAGTTAAATTTGAAGTTGAAATTGAAGTTGAAATTGAAGTTGAACATGAAGTTGAAATTGAAGTTAAAATTGAAGTTGAAATTGAAGTTAAAATTGAAGTTGAAATTGAAGTTGAAATTGACATTGAAATTGAAGTTTAATTGAAGTTAAGTTGAAGTTGAAGTTAAAATTGAAGTTGAAATTGATGATGAAATTGAAGTTGAAATTGAAGTTAAAATTGAAGTTAAAATTGAAGTTGAAATTGAAGTTGAAATTGAAGTTGAAATTGAAGTTGAAATTGAAGTTAAAATTGAAGTTGAAATTGAAGTTGAAATTGAAGTTAAAATTGAAGTTGAAATTGAAGTTGAAATTGAAGTTGAAATTGAAGTTGAAATTGAAGTTAAAAATGAAGTTAAAATTGAAGTTGAAATTGAAGTTGAAATTGAAGTTAAAATTGAAGTTAAATTTGAAGTTGAAATTGGAGTTGAAATTGAAGTTGAACATGAAGTTGAAATTGAAGTTAAAATTGAAGTTGAAATTGAAGTTGAAATTGACATTGAAATTGAAGTTTAATTGAAGTTAAGTTGAAGTTGAAGTTGAGTTTGAAATTGAAGTTGAAGTTAAAATTGAAGTTGAAATTGAAGTTGAAATTGAAGTTAAAATTGAAGTTGAAATTGAAGTTGAAACTGAAGTTGAAATTGAAGTTGAAATTGAAGTTGAAATTGAAGTTGAAATTCAAGTTAAAATTAAAATTGAATTTGAAGTTGAAATTGAAGTTAAAAATGAAGTTGAAATTGAAGTTGAAATTGAAGTTGAACATGAAGTTAAATTTGAAGTTGAAATTGAAGTTGAAATTGAAGTTGAACATGAAGTTGAAATTGAAGTTAAAATTGAAGTTGAAATTGAAGTTAAAATTGAAGTTGAAATTGAAGTTGAAATTGACATTGAAATTGAAGTTTAATTGAAGTTAAGTTGAAGTTGAAGTTAAAATTGAAGTTGAAATTGATGATGAAATTGAAGTTGAAATTGAAGTTAAAATTAAAGTTGAAATTGAAGTTGAAATTGAAGTTAAAATTGAAGTTGAAATTGAAGTTGAAATTGAAGTTGAAATTAAAGTTGAAATTAAGTTAAAATTGAAGTTGAAACTGAAGTTGAAATTGAAGTTAAAATTGAAGTTGAAATTGAAGTTAAAATTGACATTGAAATTGAAGTTGAAATTGAAGTTGAAATTGAAGTTGAAATTGAAGTTGAAATTGAAGTTGAAATTGAATTTTTAAATTGAAGTTGAAATTGATGTTGAAATTGAAGTTGAAATTGAAGTTGAAATTGAAGTTAAAATTGAAGTTAAATTTGAAGTTGAAATTGAATTTGAAATTGAAGTTGAACATGAAGTTGAAATTGAAGTTGAAATTGAAGTTGAAATTGAAGTTGAAATTGAAATTGAAGTTGAAACTGAAGTTGAAATTGAAATTGAAATTGAAGTTGAAATTGAAGTTGAATTTGAAGTTGAAATTGAAGATGAAATTGAAGTTGAAATTGAAGTTGAAATTGAAGTTGAAATTGAAGTTAAAATTGAAGTTGAAATTGAAGTTGAAATTGAAGTTGAAATTGAAGTTGAAATTGAAGTTGAAATTGAAGTTAAAATTGAAGTTGAATTTGAAGTTGAAGTTGAAGTTGAATTTGAAGTTGAACTTGAAAGTAAAGTTGAAGTTGAAGTTGAAGTTAAGTTGAAGTTCAAGTTAAGTTTGAATATTGAAGTTGAAGTTGTAATTGAAGTTGAAATTGAAGTTGAAATTGAAGTTGAAATTGAAGTTAAAATTAAAATTGAAATTGAAGTTGAAATTGAAGTTGAAATTGAAGTTGAAATAGAAGTTGAAATTGAAGTTGAAATTGAAGTTGAAATTGAAGTTGAAATTGAAAGTTGAAATTGAAATTGAAATTGAACTTGAAGTTGAAATTGAAGTTGAAATTGAAGTTGAAATTGAAGTTGAAATTGAAGTTGAAATTGAAATTAAAATTGAAGTTTAAGTTTAATTGAAGTTAAAGTTGAAGATGAATTTGAAGTTGAACTTGAAAGTGAAGTTGAAGTTGAAGTTGAAGTTAAGTTGAAGATGAATTTGAAGTTGAAGTTGAATTTGAAGTTGAACTTGAAAGCGAAGTTGAAGTTGAAGTTGAAGTTAAGTTGAAGATGAATTTGAAGTTGAACTTGAAAGTGAAGTTGAAGTTAAAGTTGAAGTTGAAATTGAAGTTGAAATTGAAGTTGAAATTGAAGTAAAAATTGGAGTTGAAATTGAAGTTGAAATTGACATTGAAATTGAAGTTTAATTGAAGTTAAGTTGAAGTTAAAATTGAAGTTGAAATTGAAGTTGAAATTGAAGTTGTAATTGAAGTTGAAATTGAAGTTAAAATTGAAGTTGAATTTGAAGTTGAAGTTGAAGTTGAATTTGAAGTTGAACTTTAAAGCGAAGTTGAAGTTGAAGTTGAAGTTGAAATTGAAGTTGAAACTGAAGTTGAAATTGAAATTGAAATTGAAGTTGAAATTGAAGTTGAATTTGAAGTTGAAATTGAAGATGAAATTGAAGTTGAAATTGAAGTTGAAATTGAAGTTGAAATTGAAGTTGAAATTGAAGTTAAAATTGAAGTTGAAATTGAAGTTGAAATTGAAGTTGAAATTGAAGTTGAAATTGAATTTAAAATTGAAGTTGAATTTGAAGTTGAAGTTGAAGTTGAATTTGAAGTTGAACTTGAAAGCGAAGTTGAAGTTGAAGTTGAAGTTAAGTTGAAGATGAATTTGAAGTTGAACTTGAAAGTGAAGTTGAAGTTAAAGTTGAAGTTGAAATTGAAGTTGAAATTGAAGTTGAAATTGAAGTTGAAATTGAAGTAAAAATTGGAGTTGAAATTGAAGTTGAAATTGAAGTTGAAATTGACAATGAAATTGAAGTTTAATTGAAGTTAAGTTGAAGTTGAAGTGAAGTTTGAAATTGAAGTTGAAGTAAATATTGAAGTTGAAATTGAAGTTGAAATTGAAGTTGAAATTGAAGTTGACATTGAAGTTGAAATTGAAGTTGAAATTGAAGTTAAAATTGAAGTTGAAATTGAAGTTGAAATTGAAGTTGAAATTTAAGTTGAAATTAAATTGAAACTGAAGTTGAAATTGAAATTGAAATTGAAGTTGAAGTTGAAATTGAAGTTGAAACTGAAGTTGAAATTGAAATTGAAATTGAAGTTGAAATTGAAGTTGAAATTGAAGTTGAAATTGAAGTTGAAATTGAAGTTGAAATTGAAGTTGAAATTGAAGTTGAAATTGAAGTTGAAATTGACATTGAAATTGAAGTTTAATTGAAGTTAAGTTGAAGTTAAAATTGAAGTTGAAATTGAAGTTGAAATTGAAGTTGTAATTGAAGTTGAAATTGAAGTTAAAATTGAAGTTGAATTTGAAGTTGAAATTGAAGTTGAAATTTACATTGAAATTGAAGTTTAATTGAAGTTAAGTTGAAGTTGAAGTTGAGTTTGAAATTGAAATTGAAGTTGAAATTGAAGTTGAAATTGGAGTTAAAATTGAAGTTGAAATTGAAGTTGAAATTGAAGTTGAAATTGAAGTTAAAATTGAAGTTGAAATTGAAGTTGAAATTGAAGTTAAAATTGAAGTTGAAATTGAAGTTGAAATTGAAGTTGAAATTGAAGTTGAAATTGAAGTTAAAAATGAAGTTAAAATTGAAGTTGAAATTGAAGTTGAAATTGAAGTTAAAATTGAAGTTAAATTTGAAGTTGAAATTGAAGTTGAAATTGAAGTTGAACATGAAGTTGAAATTGAAGTTAAAATTGAAGTTGAAATTGAAGTTGAAATTGACATTGAAATTGAAGTTTAAATGAAGTTAAGTTGAAGTTGAAGTTGAGTTTGAAATTGAAGTTGAAGTTAAAATTGAAGTTGAAATTGAAGTTGAAATTGAAGTTGAAATTGAAGTTAAAATTAAAGTTGAAATTGAAGTTGAAATTGAAGTTGAAATTGAAGTTAAAATTTAAGTTGAAATTGAAGTTGAAACTGAAGTTGAAATTGAAGTTGAAATTGAAGTTGAAATTGAAGTTGAAATTGAAGTTGAAATTGAAGTTGAAATTCAAGTTAAAATTAAAATTGAAATTGAAGTTGAAATTGAAGTTAAAAATGAAGTTGAAATTGAAGTTGAAATTGAAGTTGAAATTGAAGTTGAAATTGAAGTTAAAAATGAAGTTAAATTTGAAGTTGAAATTGAAGTTGAAATTGAAGTTGAACTATGAAGTTGAAATTGAAGTTAAAATTGAAGTTGAAATTGAAGTTAAAATTGAAGTTGAAATTGAAGTTGAAATTGACATTGAAATTGAAGTTTAATTGAAGTTAAGTTGAAGTTGAAGTTAAAATTGAAGTTGAAATTGATGATGAAATTGAAGTTGAAATTGAAGTTAAAATTAAAGTTGAAATTGAAGTTGAAATTGAAGTTGAAATTGAAGTTGAAATTGAAGTTAAAATTGAAGTTGAAATTGAAGTTGAAATTGAAGTTGAAATTGAAGTTGAAATTGAAGTTGAAATTGAAGTTGAAATTAAAGTTGAAATTAAGTTAAAATTGAAGTTGAAACTGAAGTTGAAATTGAAGTTAAAATTGAAGTTGAAATTGAAGTTGAAATTGACATTGAAATTGAAGTTGAAATTGAAGTTGAAATTGAAGTTGAAATTGAAGTTGAAATTGAAGTTGAAATTGAAGTTGAAATTGAATTTTTAAATTGAAGTTGAAATTGATGTTGAAATTGAAGTTGAAATTGAAGTTGAAATTGAAGTTAAAATTGAAGTTAAATTTGAAGTTGAAATTGAATTTGAAATTGAAGTTGAACATGAAGTTGAAATTGAAGTTGAAATTGAAGTTGAAATTGAAGTTAAAATTGAAGTTAAATTTGAAGTTGAAATTGAAGTTGAAATTGAAGTTGAACATGAAGTTGAAATTGAAGTTAAAATTGAAGTTGAAATTGAAGTTGAAATTTACATTGAAATTGAAGTTTAATTGAAGTTAAGTTGAAGTTGAAGTTGAGTTTGAAATTGAAATTGAAGTTGAAATTGAAGTTGAAATTGAAGTTGAAATTGAAGTTGAAATTGAAGTTGAAATTGAAGTTGAAATTGAAGTTAAAATTGAAGTTGACATTGAAGTTGAAATTGAAGTTGAAATTGAAGTTAAAATTGAAGTTGAAATTGAAGTTGAAATTGAAGTTGAAATTTAAGTTGAAATTAAATTGAAACTGAAGTTGAAATTGAAATTGAAATTGAAGTTGAAGTTGAAATTGAAGTTGAAACTGAAGTTGAAATTGAAATTGAAATTGAAGTTGAAATTGAAGTTGAAATTGAAGTTGAAATTGAAGTTGAAATTGAAGTTGAAATTGAAGTTGAAATTGAAGTTGAAATTGAAGTTGAAATTGAAGTTGAAATTGAAGTTGAAATTGACATTGAAATTGAAGTTTAATTGAAGTTAAGTTGAAGTTAAAATTGAAGTTGAAATTGAAGTTGAAATTGAAGTTGTAATTGAAGTTGAAATTGAAGTTAAAATTGAAGTTGAATTTGAAGTTGAAATTGAAGTTGAAATTTACATTGAAATTGAAGTTTAATTGAAGTTAAGTTGAAGTTGAAGTTGAGTTTGAAATTGAAATTGAAGTTGAAATTGAAGTTGAAATTGGAGTTAAAATTGAAGTTGAAATTGAAGTTGAAATTGAAGTTGAAATTGAAGTTAAAATTGAAGTTGAAATTGAAGTTGAAATTGAAGTTAAAATTGAAGTTGAAATTGTAGTTGAAATTGAAGTTGAAATTGAAGTTGAAATTGAAGTTAAAATTGAAGTTGACATTGAAGTTGAAATTGAAGTTGAAATTGAAGTTAAAATTGAAGTTGAAATTGAAGTTGAAATTGAAGTTGAAATTGAAGTTGAAACTGAAGTTGAAATTGAAATTGAAATTGAAGTTGAAATTGAAGTTGTAATTGAAGTTGAAATTGAAGTTGAAATTCAAGTTAAAATTAAAATTGAAATTGAAGTTGAAATTGAAGTTAAAATTGAAGTTGAATTTGAAGTAGAAGTTGAAGTTGAATTTGAAGTTGAACTTGAAAGTGAAGTTGAAGTTGAAGTTGAAGTTAAGTTGAAGTTCAAGTTAAGTTTGAATATTGAAGTTGAAGTTGTAATTGGAGTTGAAATTGAAGTTGAAATTGAAGTTGAAATTGAAGTTGAAATTGAAGTTAAAATTGAAGTTGAAACTGAAGTTGAAATTGAAGTTAAAATTGAAGTTGAAATTGAAGTTGAAATTGATATTGAAATTGAAGTTGAAATTGGAGTTGAAATTGAAGTTGAAATTGAAGTTGAAATTGAAGTTGAAATTGAAGTTGAAATTGAAGTTGAAATTGAAGTTGAAATTGAAGTTGAACTTAAAAGTGAAGTTGAAGTTGAAGTTGAAGTTAAGTTGAAGTTCAAGTTAAGTTTGAATATTGAAGTTGAAGTTGTAATTGGAGTTGAAATTGAAGTTGAAATTGAAGTTGAAATTGAAGTTGAAATTGAAGTTGAAATTGAATTTTTAAATTGAAGTTGAAATTGATGTTGAAATTGAAGTTGAAATTGAAGTTGAAATTGAAGTTAAAATTGAAGTTAAATTTGAAGTTGAAATTGAATTTGAAATTGAAGTTGAACATGAAGTTGAAATTGAAGTGAATTGAAGTTGAAATTGAAGTTGAAATTGAAGTTAAAATTGAAGTTAAAATTTGAAGTTGAAATTGAAGTTGAAATTGAAGTTGAACATGAAGTTGAAATTGAAGTCAAAATTGAAGTTGAAATTGAAGTTGAAATTTACATTGAAATTGAAGTTTAATTGAAGTTAAGTTGAAGTTGAAGTTGAGTTTGAAATTGAAATTGAAGTTGAAATTGAAGTTGAAATTGAAGTTGAAATGAAGTTGAAATTGAAGTTGAAATTGAAGTTGAAATTGAAGTTAAAATTGAAGTTGACATTGAAGTTGAAATTGAAGTTGAAATTGAAGTTAAAATTGAAGTTGAAATTGAAGTTGAAATTGAAGTTGAAATTTAAGTTGAAATTAAATTGAAACTGAAGTTGAAATTGAAATTGAAATTGAAATTGAAGTTGAAGTTGAAATTGAAGTTGAAACTGAAGTTGAAATTGAAATTGAAATTGAAGTTGAAATTGAAGTTGAAATTGAAGTTGAAATTGAAGTTGAAATTGAAGTTGAAATTGAAGTTGAAATTGAAGTTGAAATTGAAGTTGAAATTGAAGTTGAAATTGAAGTTGAAATTGACATTGAAATTGAAGTTTAATTGAAGTTAAGTTGAAGTTAAAATTGAAGTTGAAATTGAAGTTGAAATTGAAGTTGTAATTGAAGTTGAAATTGAAGTTAAAATTGAAGTTGAATTTGAAGTTGAAATTGAAGTTGAAATTTACATTGAAATTGAAGTTTAATTGAAGTTAAGTTGAAGTTGAAGTTGAGTTTGAAATTGAAATTGAAGTTGAAATTGAAGTTGAAATTGGAGTTAAAATTGAAGTTGAAATTGAAGTTGAAATTGAAGTTGAAATTGAAGTTAAAATTGAAGTTGAAATTGAAGTTGAAATTGAAATTGAAATTGAAGTTGAAATTGAAGTTGTAATTGAAGTTGAAATTGAAGTTGAAATTGAAGTTGAAATTGAAGTTGAAATTGAAGTTGAAATTGAAGTTGAAATTGAAGTTGAAATTGAAGTTGAAATTGAAGTTGAAATTGAAGTTGAAATTGAAGTTGAAATTGAAGTTAAAAATGAAGTTGAAATTGAAGTTGAAATTGAAGTTAAAATTGAAGTTGAAATTGAAGTTGAAATTGAAATTGAAATTGAAGTTGAAATTGAAGTTGTAATTGAAGTTGAAATTGAAGTTGAAATTGAAGTTGAAATTGAAGTTGAAATTGAAGTTGAAATTGAAGTTGAAATTGAAGTTAAAATTGAAGTTGAAATTGAAGTTGAAATTGATATTGAAATTGAAGTTGAAATTGGAGTTGAAATTGAAGTTGAAATTGAAGTTGAAATTGAAGTTGAAATTGAAGTTGAAATTGAAGTTGAAATTGAAGTTGAAATTGAAGTTGAACTTAAAAGTGAAGTTGAAATTGAAGTTGAAGTTAAGTTGAAGTTCAAGTTAAGTTTGAATATTGAAGTTGAAGTTGTAATTGGAGTTGAAATTGAAGTTGAAATTGAAGTTGAAATTGAAGTTGAAATTGAAGTTGAAATTGAAGTTGAAATTGAAGTTGAAATTGAAGTTGAAATTGAAGTTGAAATTGAAGTTGAAATTGAAGTTAAAAATGAAGTTGAAATTGAAGTTGAAATTGAAGTTAAAAATGAAGTTAAATTTGAAGTTGAAATTGAAGTTGAAATTGAAGTTGAACATGAAGTTGAAATTGAAGTTAAAATTGAAGTTGAAATTGAAGTTAAAATTGAAGTTGAAATTGAAGTTGAAATTGACATTGAAATTGAAGTTTAATTGAAGTTAAGTTGAAGTTGAAGTTAAAATTGAAGTTGAAATTGATGATGAAATTGAAGTTGAAATTGAAGTTAAAATTAAAGTTGAAATTGAAGTTGAAATTGAAGTTGAAATTGAAGTTGAAATTGAAGTTAAAATTGAAGTTGAAATTGAAGTTGAAATTGAAGTTGAAATTAAAGTTGAAATTAAGTTAAAATTGAAGTTGAAACTGAAATTGAAATTGAAGTTAAAATTGAAGTTGAAATTGAAGTTAAAATTGACATTGAAATTGAAGTTGAAATTGAAGTTGAAATTGAAGTTGAAATTGAAGTTGAAATTGAAGTTGAAATTGAATTTTTAAATTGAAGTTGAAATTGATGTTGAACTATGAAGTTGAAATTGAAGTTAAAATTGAAGTTGAAATTGAAGTTAAAATTGAAGTTGAAATTGAAGTTGAAATTGACATTGAAATTGAAGTTTAATTGAAGTTAAGTTGAAGTTGAAGTTGAGTTTGAAATTGAAATTGAAGTTGAAATTGAAGTTGAAATTGGAGTTAAAATTGAAGTTGAAATTGAAGTTGAAATTGAAGTTGAAATTGAAGTTAAAATTGAAGTTGAAATTGAAGTTAAAAATGAAGTTGAAATTGAAGTTGAAATTGAAGTTAAAAATGAAGTTAAATTTGAAGTTGAAATTGAAGTTGAAATTGAAGTTGAACATGAAGTTGAAATTGAAGTTGAAGTTGAAGTTGAATTTGAAGTTGAACTTGAAAGTGAAGTTGAAGTTGAAGTTGAAGTTAAGTTGAAGTTCAAGTTAAGTTTGAATATTGAAGTTGAAGTTGTAATTGAAGTTGAAATTGAAGTTGAAATTGAAGTTAAAATTAAAATTGAAATTGAAGTTGAAATTGAAGTTGAAATTGAAGTTGAAATTGAAGTTGAAATTGAAGTTGAAATTGAAGTTGAAATTGGAGTTGAAATTGAAGTTGAAATTGAAGTTGAAATTGAAAGTTGAAATTGAAATTGAAATTGAACTTGAAGTTGAAATTGAAGTTGAAATTGAAGTTGAAATTGAAGTTGAAATTGAAGTTGAAATTGAAGTTGAAATTGAAGTTGAAATTGAAGTTGAAATTGAAATTAAAATTGAAGTTTAAGTTTAATTGAAGTTAAAGTTGAAGATGAATTTGAAGTTGAACTTGAAAGTGAAGTTGAAGTTAAGTTGAAGATGAATTTGAAGTTGAAGTTGAATTTGAAGTTGAACTTGAAAGCGAAGTTGAAGTTGAAGTTGAAGTTAAGTTGAACATGAATTTGAAGTTGAACTTGAAAGTGAAGTTGAAGTTAAAGTTGAAGTTGAAATTGAAGTTGAAATTGAAGTTGAAATTGAAGTAAAAATTGGAGTTGAAATTGAAGTTGAAATTGACATTGAAATTGAAGTTTAATTGAAGTTAAGTTGAAGTTAAAATTGAAGTTGAAATTGAAGTTGAAATTGAAGTTGTAATTGAAGTTGAAATTGAAGTTAAAATTGAAGTTGAATTTGAAGTTGAAGTTGAAGTTGAATTTGAAGTTGAACTTTAAAGCGAAGTTGAAGTTGAAGTTGAAGTTGAAATTGAAGTTGAAACTGAAGTTCAAATTGAAATTGAAATTGAAGTTGAAATTGAAGTTGAATTTGAAGTTGAAATTGAAGATGAAATTGAAGTTGAAATTGAATTTAAAATTGAAGTTGAATTTGAAGTTGAAGTTGAAGTTGAATTTGAAGTTGAACTTGAAAGCGAAGTTGAAGTTGAAGTTGAAGTTAAGTTGAAGATGAATTTGAAGTTGAACTTGAAAGTGAAGTTGAAGTTAAAGTTGAAGTTGAAATTGAAGTTGAAATTGAAGTTGAAATTGAAGTAAAAATTGGAGTTGAAATTGAAGTTGAAATTGAAGTTGAAATTGACAATGAAATTGAAGTTTAATTGAAGTTAAGTTGAAGTTGAAGTGAAGTTTGAAATTGAAGTTGAAGTAAATATTGAAGTTGAAATTGAATTTGAAATTGAAGTTGAAATTGAAGTTGAAATTGAAGTTGAAATTGAAGTTGAAATTGCAGTTGAAATTGAAGTTAAAATTGAAGTTGACATTGAAGTTGAAATTGAAGTTGAAATTGAAGTTAAAATTGAAGTTGAAATTGAAGTTGAAATTGAAGTTGAAATTTAAGTTGAAATTAAATTGAAACTGAAGTTGAAATTGAAATTGAAATTGAAGTTGAAGTTGAAATTGAAGTTGAAACTGAAGTTGAAATTGAAATTGAAATTGAAGTTGAAATTGAAGTTGAAATTGAAGTTGAAATTGAAGTTGAAATTGAAGTTGAAATTGAAGTTGAAATTGAAGTTGAAATTGAAGTTGAAATTGAAGTTGAAATTGACATTGAAATTGAAGTTTAATTGAAGTTAAGTTGAAGTTAAAATTGAAGTTGAAATTGAAGTTGAAATTGAAGTTGTAATTGAAGTTGAAATTGAAGTTAAAATTGAAGTTGAATTTGAAGTTGAAATTGAAGTTGAAATTTACATTGAAATTGAAGTTTAATTGAAGTTAAGTTGAAGTTGAAGTTGAGTTTGAAATTGAAATTGAAGTTGAAATTGAAGTTGAAATTGGAGTTAAAATTGAAGTTGAAATTGAAGTTGAAATTGAAGTTGAAATTGAAGTTAAAATTGAAGTTGAAATTGAAGTTGAAATTGAAGTTAAAATTGAAGTTAAAATTGAAGTTGAAATTGAAGTTGAAATTGAAGTTGAAATTGAAGTTGAAATTGAAGTTAAAAATGAAGTTAAAATTGAAGTTGAAATTGAAGTTGAAATTGAAGTTAAAATTGAAGTTAAATTTGAAGTTGAAATTGAAGTTGAAATTGAAGTTGAACATGAAGTTGAAATTGAAGTTAAAATTGAAGTTGAAATTGAAGTTGAAATTGACATTGAAATTGAAGTTTAATTGAAGTTAAGTTGAAGTTGAAGTTGAGTTTGAAATTGAAGTTGAAGTTAAAATTGAAGTTGAAATTGAAGTTGAAATTGAAGTTGAAATTGAAGTTAAAATTAAAGTTGAAATTGAAGTTGAAATTGAAGTTGAAATTGAAGTTAAAATTTAAGTTGAAATTGAAGTTGAAACTGAAGTTGAAATTGAAGTTGAAATTTAAGTTGAAATTGAAGTTGAAATTCAAGTTAAAATTAAAATTGAAATTGAAGTTGAAATTGAAGTTGAAATTGAAGTTGAAATTGAAGTTGAAATTGAAGTTAAAATTAAAGTTGAAATTGAAGTTGAAATTGAAGTTGAAATTGAAGTTAAAATTTAAGTTGAAATTGAAGTTGAAACTGAAGTTGAAATTGAAGTTGAAATTGAAGTTGAAATTGAAGTTGAAATTCAAGTTAAAATTAAAATTGAAATTGAAGTTGAAATTGAAGTTAAAAATGAAGTTGAAATTGAAGTTGAAATTGAAGTTGAAATTGAAGTTGAAATTGAAGTTGAAATTGAAGTTAAAATGAAGTTGACATTGAAGTTGAAATTGAAGTTGAAATTGAAGTTAAATATGAAGATGAAATTGAAGTTGAAATTGAAGTTGAAATTTAAGTTGAAATTAAATTGAAACTGAAGTTGAAATTGAAATTGAAATTGAAGTTGAAATTGAAGTTGAAACTGAAGTTGAAATTGAAATTGAAATTGAAGTTGAAATTGAAGTTGAAATTGAAGTTGAAATTGAAGTTGAAATTGAAGTTGAAATTGAAGTTGAAATTGAAGTTGAAATTGAAGTTGAAATTGACATTGAAATTGATGTTTAATTGAAGTTAAGTTAAGTTAAAATTGAAGTTGAAATTGAAGTTGAAATTGAAGTTGTAATTGAAGTTGAAATTGAAGTTAAATTGAAGTTGAATTTGAAGTTGAAATTGAAGTTGAATTTACATTGAAATTGAAGTTTAATTGAAGTTAAGTTGAAGTTGAAGTTGAGTTTGAAATTGAAATTGAAGTTGAAATTGAAGTTGAAATTGGAGTTAAAATTGAAGTTGAAATTGAAGTTGAAATTGAAGTTGAAATTGAAGTTAAAATTGAAGTTGAAATTGAAGTTGAAATTGAAGTTAAAATTGAAGTTGAAATTGAAGTTGAAATTGAAGTTGAAATTGAAGTTGAAATTGAAGTTAAAAATGAAGTTAAAATTGAAGTTGAAATTGAAGTTGAAATTGAAGTTAAAATTGAAGTTAAATTTGAAGTTGAAATTGAAGTTGAAATTGAAGTTGAACATGAAGTTGAAATTGAAGTTAAAATTGAAGTTGAAATTGAAGTTGAAATTGACATTGAAATTGAAGTTTAATTGAAGTTAAGTTGAAGTTGAAGTTGAGTTTGAAATTGAAGTTGAAGTTAAAATTGAAGTTGAAATTGAAGTTGAAATTGAAGTTGAAATTGAAGTTAAAATTAAAGTTGAAATTGAAGTTGAAATTGAAGTTGAAATTGAAGTTAAAATTTAAGTTGAAATTGAAGTTGAAACTGAAGTTGAAATTGAAGTTGAATTTAAGTTGAAATTGAAGTTGAAATTCAAGTTAAAATTAAAATTGAAATTGAAGTGAAATTGAAGTTGAAATTGAAGTTGAAATTGAAGTTGAAATTGAAGTTAAATTAAAGTTGAAATTGAAGTTGAAATTGAAGTTGAAATTGAAGTTAAAATTTAAGTTGAAATTGAAGTTGAAACTGAAGTTGAAATTGAAGTTGAAATTGAAGTTGAAATTGAAGTTGAAATTCAAGTTAAAATTAAAATTGAAATTGAAGTTGAAATTGAAGTTAAAAATGAAGTTGAAATTGAAGTGAAATTGAAGTTGAAATTGAAGTTGAAATTGAAGTTGAAATTGAAGTTAAAATTGAAGTTGACATTGAAGTTGAAATTGAAGTTGAAATTGAAGTTAAAATTGAAGTTGAAATTGAAGTTGAAATTGAAGTTGAAATTTAAGTTGAAATTAAATTGAAACTGAAGTTGAAATTGAAATTGAAATTGAAGTTGAAGTTGAAATTTGAAGTTGAAACTGAAGTTGAAATTGAAATTGAAATTGAAGTTGAAATTGAAGTTGAAATTGAAGTTGAAATTGAAGTTGAAATTGAAGTTGAAATTGAAGTTGAAATTGACGTTGAAATTGAAGTTGAAATTGACATTGAAATTGAAGTTTAATTGAAGTTAAGTTGAAGTTAAAATGAAGTTGAAAATGAAGTTGAAATTGAAGTTGAAATTGAAGTTGTAATGAAGTTGAAATTGAAGTTAAAATTGAAGTTGAATTTGAAGTTGAAATTGAAGTTGAAATTTACATTGAAATTGAAGTTTAATTGAAGTTAAGTTGAAGTTGAAGTTGAGTTTGAAATTGAAATTGAAGTTGAAATTGAAGAGTTGAAATTGGAAGTTAGAAATGAAGTTGAAATTGAAGTTGAAATTGTAACTT
>JAUPFP010000210.1:0-75238 GCA_036925085.1 Brachycybe producta
TGAAATTGAAGTTGAAATTGAAGTTGAAATTGAAGTTGAAATTGAAGTTGAAATTGAAGTTGAAATTGAAGTTGAAATTGAAGTTAAAATTGAAGTTGAAATTGAAGTTGAAATTGAAGTTGAAATTGAAGTTGAAATTGAAGTTAAAAATGAAGTTGAAATTGAAGTTGAAATTGAAGTTGAAATTGAAGTTAAAATTGAAGTTGAAATTGAAATTAAAACTGAAGTTGAAGTTTAATTGAAGTTAAGATGAAGTTGAAGTTAAGTTTGAAGTTGAAGTTGAAGTTTAAATTGAAGTTGAAATTGAAATTGAAATTCAAGTTAAAATTGAAGTTGAAATTGAAGTTAAAATTGAAGTTGAAATTGAAGTTGAAATTGAAGTTGAAATTGAAGTTAAAATTGAAGTTGAAATTGAAGTTGAAATTGACATTGAAATTGAAGTTGAAATTGAAGTTGATATTGAAGTTGAAATTGAAGTTGAAATTGAAGTTGAAATTGAAGTTGAAATCGAAGTTGAAATTGAAGTTGAAATTGAAGTTGAAATTGAAGTTGCAATTGAAGTTGAAATTGAAGTTGAAATTGAAGTTGAAATTGAAGTTGAAATTGAAGTTGAAACTGAAGTTGAAATTGAAATTGAAATTGAAGTTGAAATTGAAGTTGAAAGTGAAGTTGAAATTGAAGATGAAATTGAAGTTGAAATTGAAGTTGAAATTGAAGTTGAAATTGAAGTTGAAATTGAAGTTAAAATTGAAGTTGAAATTGAAGTTGATATTGAAGTTGAAATTAAAGTTAAAATTGAAGTTGAATTTGAAGTTGATGTTGAAGTTGAATTTGAAATTGAACTTGAAAGTGAAGTTGAAGTTGAAATTGAAGTTGAAATTGAAGTTGAAATTGAAGTTGAAATTGAAGTTGAAATTGAAGTTGAAATTGAAGTTGAAATTGAAGTTGAAATTGAAGTTAAAATTGAAGTTGAAATTGAAGTTGAAATTGAAGTTGAAATTGAAGTTGAAATTGAAGTTAAAAATGAAGTTGAAATTGAAGTTGAAATTGAAGTTGAAAGTGAAGTTAAAATTGAAGTTGAAATTGAAATTAAAACTGAAGTTGAAGTTTAATTGAAGTTAAGTTGAAGTTGAAGTTAAGTTTGAAATTGAAGTTGAAGTTTAAATTGAAGTTGAAATTGAAATTGAAATTCAAGTTAAAATTGAAGTTGAAATTGAAGTTAAAATTGAAGTTGAAATTGAAGTTGAAATTGAAGTTGAAATTGAAGTTGAAATTGAAGTTGAAATTGAAGTTGAAATTGAAGTTAAAATTGAAGTTAAAATTGAAGTTGAAATTGAAGTTGAAATTGAAGTTGAACTTGAACATGAAGTTGAAGTTAAAGTTGAAGTTAAGTTGAAGTTAAGTTGAAGTTGAAGTTAAGTTTGAAATTGAAGTTTAAGTTGAATTTGAAGTTAAAATTGAAGTTGAAATTGAAGTTGAAATTGAAGTTGAAATTGAAGTTGAAATTGAAGTTGAAATTGAAGTTGAAATTGAAGTTGAAATTGAAGTTGAAATTGAAGTTGAAATTGAAGTTGAAATTGAAATTGAATTTGAAATTGAAATTGAAGTTGAAATTGAAGTTGAAATTGAAGTTGAAATTGAAGTTGAAATTGAAGTTGAAATTGAAGTTGAAATTGAAGTTGAAATTGAAGTTGAAATTGAAGTTGAAATCGAAGTTGAAATTGAAGTTGAAATTGAAGTTGAAATTGAAGTTGCAATTGAAGTTGAAATTGAAGTTGAAATTGAAGTTGAAATTGAAGTTGAAATTGAAGTTGAAACTGAAGTTGAAATTGAAATTGAAATTGAAGTTGAAATTGAAGTTGAAAGTGAAGTTGAAATTGAAGATGAAATTGAAGTTGAAATTGAAGTTGAAATTGAAGTTGAAATTAAAGTTGAAATTGAAGTTGAAATTGAAGTTGAAATTGAAGTTAAAATTGAAGTTGAAATTGAAGTTGATATTGAAGTTGAAATTAAAGTTAAAATTGAACTTGAAAGTGAAGTTGAAGTTGAAGTTGAAGTTAAGTTGAAGATGAATTTGAAGTTGAACTTGAAAGTCAAGTTGAAGTTGAAGTTGAAATTAAGTTGAAGTTGAAGTTGAAATTGAAGTTGAAATTGAAGTTGAAATTGAAGTTGAAATTGAAGTTGAAATTGAAGTTGAAATTGGAGTTGAAATTGAAGTTGAAATTGAAGTTGAAATTGAAGTTGAAATTAAGTTGAAGTTGAAGTTAAGTTTGAAATTGAAGTTTAAGTTGAATTTGAAGTTAAAATTGAAGTTGAAATTGAAGTTAAAATTGAAGTTGCAATTGAAGTTGAAATTGAAGTTGAAATTGAAGTTGAAATTGAAGTTGAAATTGAAGTTGAAATTGAAGTTGAAATTGAAGTTGAAATTGAAGTTGAAATTGAAGTTGAAATTGAAGTTGAAATTGAAGTTGAAATTGAAGTTAAAATTGAAGTTGAAATTGAAGTTGAAATTGACATTGAAATTGAAGTTGAAATTGAAGTTGATATTGAAGTTGAAATTGAAGTTGAAATTGAAGTTGAAATTGAAGTTGAAATCGAAGTTGAAATTGAAGTTGAAATTGAAGTTGAAATTGAAGTTGCAATTGAAGTTGAAATTGAAGTTGAAATTGAAGTTGAAATTGAAGTTGAAATTGAAGTTGAAACTGAAGTTGAAATTGAAATTGAAATTGAAGTTAAAATTGAAGTTGAAAGTGAAGTTGAAATTGAAGATGAAATTGAAGTTGAAATTGAAGTTGAAATTGAAGTTGAAATTGAAGTTGAAATTGAAATTAAAACTGAAGTTGAAGTTTAATTGAAGTTAAGATGAAGTTGAAGTTAAGTTTGAAGTTGAAGTTGAAGTTTAAATTGAAGTTGAAATTGAAATTGAAATTCAAGTTAAAATTGAAGTTGAATTTGAAGTTGATGTTGAAGTTGAATTTGAAATTGAACTTGAAAGTGAAGTTGAAGTTGAAATTAAGTTGAAGTTGAAGTTAAGTTTGAAATTGAAGTTTAAGTTGAATTTGAAGTTAAAATTGAAGTTGAAATTGAAGTTAAAATTGAAGTTGCAATTGAAGTTGAAATTGAAGTTGAAATTGAAGTTGAAATTGAAGTTAAAATTGAAGTTGAAATTGAAGTTAAAATTGAAGTTGCAATTGAAGTTGAAATTGAAGTTGAAATTGAAGTTGAAATTGAATTTGAAATTGAAGTTAAAATTGAAGTTGAAATTGAAGTTGAAATTGAAGTTGAAATTGAAGTTGAAATTGAAGTTAAAAATGAAGTTGAAATTGAAGTTGAAATTGAAGTTGAAATTGAAGTTAAAATTGAAGTTGAAATTGAAATTAAAACTGAAGTTGAAGTTTAATTGAAGTTAAGATGAAGTTGAAGTTAAGTTTGAAGTTGAAGTTGAAGTTTAAATTGAAGTTGAAATTGAAATTGAAATTTAAGTTAAAATTGAAGTTGAAATTGAAGTTAAAATTGAAGTTGAAATTGAAGTTGAAATTGAAGTTGAAATTGAAGTTAAAATTGAAGTTGAAATTGAAGTTGAAATTGACATTGAAATTGAAGTTGAAATTGAAGTTGATATTGAAGTTGAAATTGAAGTTGAAATTGAAGTTGAAATTGAAGTTGAAATCGAAGTTGAAATTGAAGTTGAAATTGAAGTTGAAATTGAAGTTGCAATTGAAGTTGAAATTGAAGTTGAAATTGAAGTTGAAATTGAAGTTGAAATTAAAGTTGAAACTGAAGTTGAAATTGAAATTGAAATTGAAGTTGAAATTGAAGTTGAAAGTGAAGTTGAAATTGAAGATGAAATTGAAGTTGAAATTGAAGTTGAAATTGAAGTTGAAATTGAAGTTGAAATTGAAGTTAAAATTGAAGTTGAAATTGAAGTTGATATTGAAGTTGAAATTAAAGTTAAAATTGAAGTTGAATTTGAAGTTAATGTTGAAGTTGAATTTGAAATTGAACTTGAAAGTGAAGTTGAAGTTGAAATTGAAGTTGAAATTGAAGTTGAAATTGAAGTTGAAATTGAAGTTGAAATTGAAGTTGAAATTGAAGTTGAAATTGAAGTTGAAATTGAAGTTAAAATTGAAGTTGAAATTGAAGTTGAAATTGAAGTTGAAATTGAAGTTGAAATTGAAGTTAAAAATGAAGTTGAAATTGAAGTTGAAATTGAAGTTGAAAGTGAAGTTAAAATTGAAGTTGAAATTGAAATTAAAACTGAAGTTGAAGTTTAATTGAAGTTAAGTTGAAGTTGAAGTTAAGTTTGAAATTGAAGTTGAAGTTTAAATTGAAGTTGAAATTGAAATTGAAATTCAAGTTAAAATTGAAGTTGAAATTGAAGTTAAAATTGAAGTTGAAATTGAAGTTAAAATTGAAGTTGAAATTGAAGTTGAAATTGAAGTTGAAATTGAAGTTGAAATTGAAGTTAAAATTGAAGTTAAAATTGAAGTTGAAATTGAAGTTGAAATTGAAGTTGAACTTGAACATGAAGTTGAAGTTAAAGTTGAAGTTAAGTTGAAGTTAAGTTGAAGTTGAAGTTAAGTTTGAAATTGAAGTTTAAGTTGAATTTGAAGTTAAAATTGAAGTTGAAATTGAAGTTGAAATTGAAGTTGAAATTGAAGTTGAAATTGAAGTTGCAATTGAAGTTGAAATTGAAGTTGAAATTGAAGTTGAAATTGAAGTTGAAATTGAAGTTGAAACTGAAGTTGAAATTGAAATTGAAATTGAAGTTGAAATTGAAGTTGAAAGTGAAGTTGAAATTGAAGATGAAATTGAAGTTGAAATTGAAGTTGAAATTGAAGTTGAAATTGAAGTTGAAATTGAAATTAAAACTGAAGTTGAAGTTTAATTGAAGTTAAGATGAAGTTGAAGTTAAGTTTGAAGTTGAAGTTGAAGTTTAAATTGAAGTTGAAATTGAAATTGAAATTCAAGTTAAAATTGAAGTTGAATTTGAAGTTGATGTTGAAGTTGAATTTGAAATTGAACTTGAAAGTGAAGTTGAAGTTGAAATTAAGTTGAAGTTGAAGTTAAGTTTGAAATTGAAGTTTAAGTTGAATTTGAAGTTAAAATTGAAGTTGAAATTGAAGTTAAAATTGAAGTTGCAATTGAAGTTGAAATTGAAGTTGAAATTGAAGTTGAAATTGAAGTTAAAATTGAAGTTGAAATTGAAGTTAAAATTGAAGTTGCAATTGAAGTTGAAATTGAAGTTGAAATTGAAGTTGAAATTGAATTTGAAATTGAAGTTAAAATTGAAGTTGAAATTGAAGTTGAAATTGAAGTTGAAATTGAAGTTGAAATTGAAGTTAAAAATGAAGTTGAAATTGAAGTTGAAATTGAAGTTGAAATTGAAGTTAAAATTGAAGTTGAAATTGAAATTAAAACTGAAGTTGAAGTTTAATTGAAGTTAAGATGAAGTTGAAGTTAAGTTTGAAGTTGAAGTTGAAGTTTAAATTGAAGTTGAAATTGAAATTGAAATTCAAGTTAAAATTGAAGTTGAAATTGAAGTTAAAATTGAAGTTGAAATTGAAGTTGAAATTGAAGTTGAAATTGAAGTTAAAATTGAAGTTGAAATTGAAGTTGAAATTGACATTGAAATTGAAGTTGAAATTGAAGTTGATATTGAAGTTGAAATTGAAGTTGAAATTGAAGTTGAAATTGAAGTTGAAATCGAAGTTGAAATTGAAGTTGAAATTGAAGTTGAAATTGAAGTTGCAATTGAAGTTGAAATTGAAGTTGAAATTGAAGTTGAAATTGAAGTTGAAATTAAAGTTGAAACTGAAGTTGAAATTGAAATTGAAATTGAAGTTGAAATTGAAGTTGAAAGTGAAGTTGAAATTGAAGATGAAATTGAAGTTGAAATTGAAGTTGAAATTGAAGTTGAAATTGAAGTTGAAATTGAAGTTAAAATTGAAGTTGAAATTGAAGTTGATATTGAAGTTGAAATTAAAGTTAAAATTGAAGTTGAATTTGAAGTTGATGTTGAAGTTGAATTTGAAATTGAACTTGAAAGTGAAGTTGAAGTTGAAATTGAAGTTGAAATTGAAGTTGAAATTGAAGTTGAAATTGAAGTTGAAATTGAAGTTGAAATTGAAGTTGAAATTGAAGTTGAAATTGAAGTTAAAATTGAAGTTGAAATTGAAGTTGAAATTGAAGTTGAAATTGAAGTTGAAATTGAAGTTAAAAATGAAGTTGAAATTGAAGTTGAAATTGAAGTTGAAAGTGAAGTTAAAATTGAAGTTGAAATTGAAATTAAAACTGAAGTTGAAGTTTAATTGAAGTTAAGTTGAAGTTGAAGTTAAGTTTGAAATTGAAGTTGAAGTTTAAATTGAAGTTGAAATTGAAATTGAAATTCAAGTTAAAATTGAAGTTGAAATTGAAGTTAAAATTGAAGTTGAAATTGAAGTTGAAATTGAAGTTGAAATTGAAGTTGAAATTGAAGTTGAAATTGAAGTTGAAATTGAAGTTAAAATTGAAGTTAAAATTGAAGTTGAAATTGAAGTTGAAATTGAAGTTGAACTTGAACATGAAGTTGAAGTTAAAGTTGAAGTTAAGTTGAAGTTAAGTTGAAGTTGAAGTTAAGTTTGAAATTGAAGTTTAAGTTGAATTTGAAGTTAAAATTGAAGTTGAAATTGAAGTTGAAATTGAAGTTGAAATTGAAGTTGAAATTGAAGTTGAAATTGAAGTTGAAATTGAAGTTGAAATTGAAGTTGAAATTGAAGTTGAAATTGAAGTTGAAATTGAAGTTGAATTTGAAATTGAAATTGAAGTTGAAATTGAAGTTAAAATTGAAGTTGAAATTGAAGTTGAAATTGAAGTTAAAATTGAAGTTGAAATTGAAGTTGAAATTGACATTGAAATTGAAGTTGAAATTGAAGTTGAAATTGAAGTTGAAATTGAAGTTGAAATTGAAGTTGAAATTGAAGTTGAAATTGAAGTTGAAATTGAAGTTGAAATCGAAGTTGAAATTGAAGTTGAAATTGAAGTTGAAATTGAAGTTGCAATTGAAGTTGAAATTGAAGTTGAAATTGAAGTTGAAATTGAAGTTGAAATTGAAGTTGAAACTGAAGTTGAAATTGAAATTGAAATTGAAGTTGAAATTGAAGTTGAAAGTGAAGTTGAAATTGAAGATGAAATTGAAGTTGAAATTGAAGTTGAAATTGAAGTTGAAATTGAAGTTGAAATTGAAGTTGAAATTGAAGTTGAAATTGAAGTTAAAATTGAAGTTGAAATTGAAGTTGATATTGAAGTTGAAATTAAAGTTAAAATTGAAGTTGAATTTGAAGTTGATGTTGAAGTTGAATTTGAAATTGAACTTGAAAGTGAAGTTGAAGTTGAAGTTGAAGTTAAGTTGAAGATGAATTTGAAGTTGAACTTGAAAGTCAAGTTGAAGTTGAAGTTGAAATTAAGTTGAAGTTGAAGTTGAAATTGAAGTTGAAATTGAAGTTGAAATTGAAGTTGAAATTGAAGTTGAAATTGAAGTTGAAATTGGAGTTGAAATTGAAGTTGAATTTGAAGTTGAAATTGAAGTTGAAATTAAGTTGAAGTTGAAGTTAAGTTTGAAATTGAAGTTTAAGTTGAATTTGAAGTTAAAATTGAAGTTGAAATTGAAGTTAAAATTGAAGTTGCAATTGAAGTTGAAATTGAAGTTGAAATTGAAGTTGAAATTGAAGTTGAAATTGAAGTTAAAATTGAAGTTGAAATTGAAGTTGAAATTGACATTGAAATTGAAGTTGAAATTGAAGTTGAAATTGAAGTTGAAATTGAAGTTGAAATTGAAGTTGAAATTGAAGTTGAAGTTGAAATTGAAGTTAAAATTGAAGTAGAAATTGAAGTTGAAATTGAAGTTGAAATTGAAGTTGAAATTGAAGTTAAAAATGAATTTGAACTTGAACTTGAAAGTGAAGTTGAAGTTGAAGTTGAAATTGAAGTTAAAATTGAAGTTAAAATTGAAGTTGAAATTGAAGTTGAAATTGAAGTTGAACTTGAACATGAAGTTGAAGTTAAAGTTGAAGTTAAGTTGAAGTTAAGTTGAAGTTGAAGTTAAGTTTGAAATTGAAGTTTAAGTTGAATTTGAAGTTAAAATTGAAGTTGAAATTGAAGTTGAAATTGAAGTTGAAATTGAAAATGAAATTGAAGTTGAAATTGAAGTTGAAATTGAAGTTGAAATTGAAGTTGAAATTGAAGTTGAATTTGAAATTGAAATTGAAGTTGAAATTGAAGTTAAAATTGAAGTTGAAATTGAAGTTGAAATTGAAGTTAAAATTGAAGTTGAAATTGAAGTTGAAATTGACATTGAAATTGAAGTTGAAATTGAAGTTGAAATTGAAGTTGAAATTGAAGTTGAAATTGAAGTTGAAATTGAAGTTGAAATTGAAGTTGAAATTGAAGTTGAAATCGATTGAAATTGAAGTTGAAATCGAAGTTGAAATTGAAGTTGAAATTGAAGTTGAAATTGAAGTTGCAATTGAAGTTGAAATTGAAGTTAAAATTGAAGTTGAAATTGAAGTTGAAATTGAAGTTGAAACTGAAGTTGAAATTGAAATTGAAATTGAAGTTGAAATTGAAGTTGAAAGTGAAGTTGAAATTGAAGATGAAATTGAAGTTGAAATTGAAGTTGAAATTGAAGTTGAAATTGAAGTTGAAATTGAAGTTGAAATTGAAGTTGAAATTGAAGTTAAAATTGAAGTTGAAATTGAAGTTGATATTGAAGTTGAAATTAAAGTTAAAATTGAAGTTGAATTTGAAGTTGATGTTGAAGTTGAATTTGAAATTGAACTTGAAAGTGAAGTTGAAGTTGAAGTTGAAGTTAAGTTGAAGATGAATTTGAAGTTGAACTTGAAAGTCAAGTTGAAGTTGAAGTTGAAATTAAGTTGAAGTTGAAGTTGAAATTGAAGTTGAAATTGAAGTTGAAATTGAAGTTGAAATTGAAGTTGAAATTGAAGTTGAAATTGAAGTTGAAATTGGAGTTGAAATTGAAGTTGAAATTGAAGTTGAAATTGAAGTTGAAATTAAGTTGAAGTTGAAGTTAAGTTTGAAATTGAAGTTTAAGTTGAATTTGAAGTTAAAATTGAAGTTGAAATTGAAGTTAAAATTGAAGTTGCAATTGAAGTTGAAATTGAAGTTGAAATTGAAGTTGAAATTGAAGTTGAAATTGAAGTTGAAATTGAAGTTGAAATTGAAGTTGAAATTGAAGTTGAAATTGAAGTTGAAATTGAAGTTGAAATTGAAGTTGAAATTGAAGTTGAAATTGAAGTTAAAATTGAAGTAGAAATTGAAGTTGAAATTGAAGTTGAAATTGAAGTTGAAATTGAAGTTAAAAATGAATTTGAACTTGAACTTGAAAGTGAAGTTGAAGTTGAAGTTAAGTTGAAGATGAATTTGAAGTTGAACTTGAACGTGAAGTTGAAGTTAAAGTTGAAGTTAAGTTGAAGTTAAGTTGAAGTTGAAGTTAAGTTTGAAATTGAAGTTTAAGTTGAATTTGAAGTTAAAATTGAAGTTGAAATTGAAGTTGAAATTGAAGTTGAAATTGAAGTTGAAATTGAAGTTGAAATTGAAGTTGAAATTGAAGTTGAAATTGAAGTTGAAATAGAGAGTTGAATAGTTGAAATAGTTGAAATAGTTGAAAATGAAGTTCAATTTAAACGTTAAGTTTAATTGAAGTTAAAGTTGAAATTGAAGTTGAAATTGATGTTGAAATTGAAGTTGAAATTGAAGTTAAAAATGAAGTTGAAATTGAAGTTGAAATTGAAGTTGAAATTGAAGTTAAAATTGAAGTTAAATTTGAAGTTGAAATTAAAGTTGAAATTGAAGTTAAAACTGAAGTTTAAGTTTAATTGAAGTTAAGTTGAAGTTGAAGTTGAAATTAAAGTTGAAATTGAAGTTGAAATTGAAGTTAAAATTGAAGTTGGAATTGAAGTTGAAATTGAAGTTGAAATTGAAGTTGAAATTGAAGTTGAAATTGAAGTTGAAATAGAGAGTTGAATAGTTGAAATAGTTGAAATAGTTGAAAATGAAGTTCAATTTAAACGTTAAGTTTAATTGAAGTTAAAGTTGAAATTGAAGTTGAAATTGAAGTTGAAATTGAAGTTGAAATTGAAGTTGAAATTGAAGTTGAAATTGAAGTTGAAATTGAAGTTGAAATTGAAGTTGGAATTGAAGTTGAAATTGAAGTTGAAATTGAAGTTGAAATTGAAGTCAAAATTGAAGTTGAAATTGAAGTTGAAATTGAAGTTGAAATTGAAATTGAAATTGAAGTTGAATTTGAAGTTGAAGTTGAATTTGAATTTGAACTTGAAAGTGAAGTTGAAGTTGAAGTTGAATTTAATTTGAATTTCAAGTTAAGTTTGAATATTGAAGTTGAAGTTGTAATTGAAGTTGAAATTGAAGTTAAAATTGAAGTTGGAATTGAAGTTGAAATTGAAGTTGAAATTGAAGTTGAAATTGAAGTTGAAATTGAAGTTGAAATAGAGAGTTGAATAGTTGAAATAGTTGAAATAGTTGAAAATGAAGTTCAATTTAAACGTTAAGTTTAATTGAAGTTAAAGTTGAAATTGAAGTTGAAATTGAAGTTGAAATTGAAGTTGAAATTGAAGTTGAAATTGAAGTTGAAATTGAAGTTGAAATTGAAGTTGGAATTGAAGTTGAAATTGAAGTTGAAATTGAAGTTGAAATTGAAGTTGAAATTGAAGTTGAAATTGAAGTTGAAATTGAAGTTGGAATTGAAGTTGAAATTGAAGTTGAAATTGAAGTTGAAATTGAAGTCAAAATTGAAGTTGAAATTGAAGTTGAAATTGAAGTTGAAATTGAAATTGAAATTGAAGTTGAATTTGAAGTTGAAGTTGAAGTTGAATTTGAAGTTGAACTTGAAAGTGAAGTTGAAGTTGAAGTTGAATTTAATTTGAAGTTCAAGTTAAGTTTGGATATTGAAGTTGAAGTTGTAATTGAAGTTGAAATTGAAGTTGAAATTCAAGTTAAAATTAAAATTGAAATTGAAGTTGAAATTGAAGTTAAAATTGAAGTTGAAATTGAAGTTGAAATTGAAGTTGAAATTGAAGTTGAAATTGAAGTTGAAATTGAAGTTAAAATTGAAGTTGAAATTGAAGTTGAAATTGATGTTGAAATTGAAGTTAAAATTGAAGTTGAATTTGAAGTTGAAGTTGAAGTTGAATTTGAAATTGAAGTTGAAATTGAAGTTAAAATTGAAGTTGAAATTGAAGTTGAAATTGAAGTTGAAATTGAAGTTGAAATTGAAGTTGAAATTGAAAGTTGAAATTGAAATTGAAATTGAACTTGAAGTTGAAATTGAAGTTGAAATTGAAGTTGAAATTGAAGTTGAAATTGAAGTTGAAATTGAAGTTGAAATTGAAGTTGAAATTGAAGTTGAAATTGAAGTTGAAATTGAAGTTGAGATTGAAGTTGAAATTGAAATTGAAATTGAAGTTGAAATTGAAGTTGAAATTGAAGTTGGAATTGAAATTGAAATTTAAGTTGAATTTGAAGTTGAAGTTAAAGTTGAATTTGAAGTTGAACTTGAAAGTGAAGTTGAAGTTGAAGTTGAATTTAAGTTGAAGTTCAAGTTAAGTTTGAATATTGAAGTTGAAGTTGTAATTGAAGTTGAAATTGAAGTTGAAATTCAAGTTAAAATTAAAATTGAAATTGAAGTTGAAATTGAAGTTGAAATTGAAGTTGAAATTGAAGTTGAAATTGAAGTTGAAATTGAAGTTGAAATTGAAGTTGAAATTGAAGTTGAAATTGAAGTTGAAATTGAAGTTGAAATTGAAGTTGAAATTGGAGTTAAAATTGAAGTTGAGGTTGAAGTTGAAATAGAAGTTGAAGTTGAAGTTAAAATAGAAGTTGATGTTGAAGTTGAAGTAGAAGTTGAAATTGAAGTTGAAGTTGAAGTTGACATTGAATTTGAATTTGAAATTGAAGTTGAAGTTGAATTCGAAGTCAAAGTCAAAATCAAAATTGCAGTTGAAGTTAAAGTTGAAATTGAATATTTGTTACTTGAAGGTGAAATTAAAGTTGAAGTTGAAGTTGAAATTGAAGTTGAAGTTGAAGTAAAAGTTTAAGTTGAAATTGAAGATGACATTGAAGTTGAAGTAAAAATTGAAGTTGAAGTTAAGTTGAAGATGACATTGAAGTTGGGGTTGATGTAGGAGTTGAAGTTGAAGTTGAAGTTGGAGATGAAATTGAAGTTGATTTTCAAGTTGAGGTTGAAGTTGAAATTGAAGTTGAAGTTGAAGTTAAAGTTCAAGTTGAAGTTCAAGTTGAAGTTCAAGTTCAAGTTCAAGTTGAAGTTGACTTCGAAGTTGAAGTTAAAGTTGAAGTTAAAGTTGAACTATAAGTTAAAGTTGAAATTGAAGTATAGGTTCAAATGAAATTTGAAGTTGAAGTTGAATTTGAATTTGAAGTTGAACTTGAAAGTGAAGTTGAAGTTGAAGTTGAAGTTTAAGTTGAAGTTAAGTTGAAGTTGAAGTTAAGTTGAAGTTTAAGTTAAGTTTGAAATTGAAGTTGAAGTTGAAATTGAAGTTGAAATTGAAGTTGAAATTGAAGTTGAAATTGAAGTTGAAATTGAAATTGAAATTGAAGTTGAAATTGAAGTTGAAATTGAAGTTAAAATTGAAGTTAAATTTGAAGTTGAAATTAAAGTTGAAATTGAAGTTAAAACTGAAGTTTAAGTTTAATTGAAGTTAAGTTGAAGTTGAAGTTGAAATTAAAGTTGAAATTGAAGTTGAAATTGAAGTTAAAATTGAAGTTGGAATTGAAGTTGAAATTGAAGTTGAAATTGAAGTTGAAATTGAAGTTGAAATTGAAGTTAAAATTGAAGTTAAATTTGAAGTTGAAATTAAAGTTGAAATTGAAGTTAAAACTGAAGTTTAAGTTTAATTGAAGTTAAGTTGAAGTTGAAGTTGAAATTAAAGTTGAAATTGAAGTTGAAATTGAAGTTAAAATTGAAGTTGGAATTGAAGTTGAAATTGAAGTTGAAATTGAAGTTGAAATTGAAGTTGAAATTGAAGTTGAAATAGAGAGTTGAATAGTTGAAATAGTTGAAATAGTTGAAAATGAAGTTCAATTTAAACGTTAAGTTTAATTGAAGTTAAAGTTGAAATTGAAGTTGAAATTGATGTTGAAATTGAAGTTGAAATTGAAGTTAAAAATGAAGTTGAAATTGAAGTTGAAATTGAAGTTGAAATTGAAGTTAAAATTGAAGTTAAATTTGAAGTTGAAATTAAAGTTGAAATTGAAGTTAAAACTGAAGTTTAAGTTTAATTGAAGTTAAGTTGAAGTTGAAGTTGAAATTAAAGTTGAAATTGAAGTTGAAATTGAAGTTAAAATTGAAGTTGGAATTGAAGTTGAAATTGAAGTTGAAATTGAAGTTGAAATTGAAGTTGAAATTGAAGTTGAAATAGAGAGTTGAATAGTTGAAATAGTTGAAATAGTTGAAAATGAAGTTCAATTTAAACGTTAAGTTTAATTGAAGTTAAAGTTGAAATTGAAGTTGAAATTGAAGTTGAAATTGAAGTTGAAATTGAAGTTGAAATTGAAGTTGAAATTGAAGTTGAAATTGAAGTTGAAATTGAAGTTGGAATTGAAGTTGAAATTGAAGTTGAAATTGAAGTTGAAATTGAAGTCAAAATTGAAGTTGAAATTGAAGTTGAAATTGAAGTTGAAATTGAAATTGAAATTGAAGTTGAATTTGAAGTTGAAGTTGAATTTGAATTTGAACTTGAAAGTGAAGTTGAAGTTGAAGTTGAATTTAATTTGAATTTCAAGTTAAGTTTGAATATTGAAGTTGAAGTTGTAATTGAAGTTGAAATTGAAGTTAAAATTGAAGTTGGAATTGAAGTTGAAATTGAAGTTGAAATTGAAGTTGAAATTGAAGTTGAAATTGAAGTTGAAATAGAGAGTTGAATAGTTGAAATAGTTGAAATAGTTGAAAATGAAGTTCAATTTAAACGTTAAGTTTAATTGAAGTTAAAGTTGAAATTGAAGTTGAAATTGAAGTTGAAATTGAAGTTGAAATTGAAGTTGAAATTGAAGTTGAAATTGAAGTTGAAATTGAAGTTGAAATTGAAGTTGGAATTGAAGTTGAAATTGAAGTTGAAATTGAAGTTGAAATTGAAGTTGAAATTGAAGTTGAAATTGAAGTTGAAATTGAAGTTGGAATTGAAGTTGAAATTGAAGTTGAAATTGAAGTTGAAATTGAAGTCAAAATTGAAGTTGAAATTGAAGTTGAAATTGAAGTTGAAATTGAAATTGAAATTGAAGTTGAATTTGAAGTTGAAGTTGAAGTTGAATTTGAAGTTGAACTTGAAAGTGAAGTTGAAGTTGAAGTTGAATTTAATTTGAAGTTCAAGTTAAGTTTGGATATTGAAGTTGAAGTTGTAATTGAAGTTGAAATTGAAGTTGAAATTCAAGTTAAAATTAAAATTGAAATTGAAGTTGAAATTGAAGTTAAAATTGAAGTTGAAATTGAAGTTGAAATTGAAGTTGAAATTGAAGTTGAAATTGAAGTTGAAATTGAAGTTAAAATTGAAGTTGAAATTGAAGTTGAAATTGATGTTGAAATTGAAGTTAAAATTGAAGTTGAATTTGAAGTTGAAGTTGAAGTTGAATTTGAAATTGAAGTTGAAATTGAAGTTAAAATTGAAGTTGAAATTGAAGTTGAAATTGAAGTTGAAATTGAAGTTGAAATTGAAATTGAAATTGAAGTTGAAATTGAAGTTGAAATTGAAGTTAAAATTGAAGTTAAATTTGAAGTTGAAATTAAAGTTGAAATTGAAGTTAAAACTGAAGTTTAAGTTTAATTGAAGTTAAGTTGAAGTTGAAGTTGAAATTAAAGTTGAAATTGAAGTTGAAATTGAAGTTAAAATTGAAGTTGGAATTGAAGTTGAAATTGAAGTTGAAATTGAAGTTGAAATTGAAGTTGAAATTGAAGTTAAAATTGAAGTTAAATTTGAAGTTGAAATTAAAGTTGAAATTGAAGTTAAAACTGAAGTTTAAGTTTAATTGAAGTTAAGTTGAAGTTGAAGTTGAAATTAAAGTTGAAATTGAAGTTGAAATTGAAGTTAAAATTGAAGTTGGAATTGAAGTTGAAATTGAAGTTGAAATTGAAGTTGAAATTGAAGTTGAAATAGAGAGTTGAATAGTTGAAATAGTTGAAATAGTTGAAAATGAAGTTCAATTTAAATGTTAAGTTTAATTGAAGTTAAAGTTGAAATTGAAGTTGAAATTGATGTTGAAATTGAAGTTGAAATTGAAGTTAAAAATGAAGTTGAAATTGAAGTTGAAATTGAAGTTGAAATTGAAGTTAAAATTGAAGTTAAATTTGAAGTTGAAATTAAAGTTGAAATTGAAGTTAAAACTGAAGTTTAAGTTTAATTGAAGTTAAGTTGAAGTTGAAGTTGAAATTAAAGTTGAAATTGAAGTTGAAATTGAAGTTAAAATTGAAGTTGGAATTGAAGTTGAAATTGAAGTTGAAATTGAAGTTGAAATTGAAGTTGAAATTGAAGTTGAAATAGAGAGTTGAATAGTTGAAATAGTTGAAATAGTTGAAAATGAAGTTCAATTTAAACGTTAAGTTTAATTGAAGTTAAAGTTGAAATTGAAGTTGAAATTGAAGTTGAAATTGAAGTTGAAATTGAAGTTGAAATTGAAGTTGAAATTGAAGTTGAAATTGAAGTTGAAATTGAAGTTGGAATTGAAGTTGAAATTGAAGTTGAAATTGAAGTTGAAATTGAAGTCAAAATTGAAGTTGAAATTGAAGTTGAAATTGAAGTTGAAATTGAAATTGAAATTGAAGTTGAATTTGAAGTTGAAGTTGAATTTGAATTTGAACTTGAAAGTGAAGTTGAAGTTGAAGTTGAATTTAATTTGAATTTCAAGTTAAGTTTGAATATTGAAGTTGAAGTTGTAATTGAAGTTGAAATTGAAGTTAAAATTGAAGTTGGAATTGAAGTTGAAATTGAAGTTGAAATTGAAGTTGAAATTGAAGTTGAAATTGAAGTTGAAATAGAGAGTTGAATAGTTGAAATAGTTGAAATAGTTGAAAATGAAGTTCAATTTAAACGTTAAGTTTAATTGAAGTTAAAGTTGAAATTGAAGTTGAAATTGAAGTTGAAATTGAAGTTGAAATTGAAGTTGAAATTGAAGTTGAAATTGAAGTTGAAATTGAAGTTGGAATTGAAGTTGAAATTGAAGTTGAAATTGAAGTTGAAATTGAAGTTGAAATTGAAGTTGAAATTGAAGTTGAAATTGAAGTTGGAATTGAAGTTGAAATTGAAGTTGAAATTGAAGTTGAAATTGAAGTCAAAATTGAAGTTGAAATTGAAGTTGAAATTGAAGTTGAAATTGAAATTGAAATTGAAGTTGAATTTGAAGTTGAAGTTGAAGTTGAATTTGAAGTTGAACTTGAAAGTGAAGTTGAAGTTGAAGTTGAATTTAATTTGAAGTTCAAGTTAAGTTTGGATATTGAAGTTGAAGTTGTAATTGAAGTTGAAATTGAAGTTGAAATTCAAGTTAAAATTAAAATTGAAATTGAAGTTGAAATTGAAGTTAAAATTGAAGTTGAAATTGAAGTTGAAATTGAAGTTGAAATTGAAGTTGAAATTGAAGTTGAAATTGAAGTTAAAATTGAAGTTGAAATTGAAGTTGAAATTGATGTTGAAATTGAAGTTAAAATTGAAGTTGAATTTGAAGTTGAAGTTGAAGTTGAATTTGAAATTGAAGTTGAAATTGAAGTTAAAATTGAAGTTGAAATTGAAGTTGAAATTGAAGTTGAAATTGAAGTTGAAATTGAAGTTGAAATTGAAAGTTGAAATTGAAATTGAAATTGAACTTGAAGTTGAAATTGAAGTTGAAATTGAAGTTGAAATTGAAGTTGAAATTGAAGTTGAAATTGAAGTTGAAATTGAAGTTGAAATTGAAGTTGAAATTGAAGTTGAAATTGAAGTTGAGATTGAAGTTGAAATTGAAGTTGAAATTGAAGTTGAAATTGAAATTGAAATTGAAGTTGAAATTGAAGTTGAAATTGAAGTTGGAATTGAAATTGAAATTTAAGTTGAATTTGAAGTTGAAGTTGAAGTTGAATTTGAAGTTGAACTTGAAAGTGAAGTTGAAGTTGAAGTTGAATTTAAGTTGAAGTTCAAGTTAAGTTTGAATATTGAAGTTGAAGTTGTAATTGAAGTTGAAATTGAAGTTGAAATTCAAGTTAAAATTAAAATTGAAATTGAAGTTGAAATTGAAGTTGAAATTGAAGTTGAAATTGAAGTTGAAATTGAAGTTGAAATTGAAGTTGAAATTGAAGTTGAAATTGAAGTTGAAATTGAAGTTGAAATTGAAGTTGAAATTGAAGTTGAAATTGGAGTTAAAATTGAAGTTGAGGTTGAAGTTGAAATAGAAGTTGAAGTTGAAGTTAAAATAGAAGTTGATGTTGAAGTTGAAGTAGAAGTTGAAATTGAAGTTGAAGTTGAAGTTGACATTGAATTTGAATTTGAAATTGAAGTTGAAGTTGAATTCGAAGTCAAAGTCAAAATCAAAATTGCAGTTGAAGTTAAAGTTGAAATTGAATATTTGTTACTTGAAGGTGAAATTAAAGTTGAAGTTGAAGTTGAAATTGAAGTTGAAGTTGAAGTAAAAGTTTAAGTTGAAATTGAAGATGACATTGAAGTTGAAGTAAAAATTGAAGTTGAAGTTAAGTTGAAGATGACATTGAAGTTGGGGTTGATGTAGGAGTTGAAGTTGAAGTTGAAGTTGGAGATGAAATTGAAGTTGATTTTCAAGTTGAGGTTGAAGTTGAAATTGAAGTTGAAGTTGAAGTTAAAGTTCAAGTTGAAGTTCAAGTTGAAGTTCAAGTTCAAGTTCAAGTTGAAGTTGACTTCGAAGTTGAAGTTAAAGTTGAAGTTAAAGTTGAACTATAAGTTAAAGTTGAAATTGAAGTATAGGTTCAAATGAAATTTGAAGTTGAAGTTGAATTTGAATTTGAAGTTGAACTTGAAAGTGAAGTTGAAGTTGAAGTTGAAGTTTAAGTTGAAGTTAAGTTGAAGTTGAAGTTAAGTTGAAGTTTAAGTTAAGTTTGAAATTGAAGTTGAAGTTGAAATTGAAGTTGAAATTGAAGTTGAAATTGAAGTTGAAATTGAAGTTGAAATTGAAATTGAAATTGAAGTTGAAATTGAAGTTGAAATTGAAGTTGAAATTGAAGTTGAGATTAAAGTTGAAATTGAAGTTGAAATTGAAGTTAAAATTGAAGTTTAAGTTTAAGTGAAGTTAAAGTTAAAGTTGAAGTTGAAATTGAAGTTGAACTTGAAGGTGAAATTGAAGTTGAAGTTAAGTTTGAAATTGAAATTAAATTTGAAGTTGAAATTGTAGTTAAAATTGAAGTTTAAGTTTAATTTAAGGTTAAAGTTTAAGTTTAAGTTGAATTTGAAGTTGAACTTGAAGGTGAAGTTGAAGTTCAAGTTAAGTTTAAAGTTGAAATCGAAGTTGAATTTGAAATTGAAATTGAAGTTTAAATTTAAGTTAAGGTTTAAGTTGAATTTAAAATTGAACTTGAAGGTGAAGTTGAAGTTGAAGTTAAGTTTGAAGTTAAAATTGAAGTAGAGTTTGAAGTTGAAATTGAAGTTAAAATTGAAGTTGAAATTGAAGTTGAAATTGAAGTTGAAATTGAAGTTGAAATTGAAGTTGAAATTGAAGTTGAAATTGAAGTTGAAATTGAAGTTGAAAATGAAGTTGAATTTGAAGTTGAAATTGAAGTTGAAATTGAAGTTGAAATTGAAGTTGAAATTGAAGTTGAATTTGAAGTTGAAATTGAAGTTGAAATTGATGTTGAAAATGAAGTTGAGATTGAAGTTGAAATTGAAGTTGAGATTGAAGTTGAAATTGAAGTTGAAATTGAAGTTTAAGTTTAAGTAAAGTTAAAGTTGAAGTTGAAGTTGAATTTGAAGTTGAACTTGAAAGTGAAATTGAAGTTGAAGTTAAGTTTGAAATTGAAATTGAATTTGAAGTTGAAATTGTAGTTAAAATTGAAGTTTAAGTTTAATTTAAGGTTAAAGTTTAAGTTTAAGTTAAAATTGAAGTTAAAATTGAAGTTTAAGTTTAAGTGAAGTTAAAGTTAAAGTTGAAGTTGAATTTGAAGTTGAACTTGAAGGGAAATTGAAGTTGAAGTTAAGTTTGAAATTGAAATTGAATTTGAAGTTGAAAATGTAGTTAAAATTGAAGTTTAAGTTTAATTTAAGGTTAAAGTTGAACTTTAAGTTGAATTTGAAGTTGAATTTGAGGTGAAGTTGAAGTTCAAGTTAAGTTTGAAGTTGAAATTGAAGTTGAATTTGAAATTGAAATTGAAGTTTAAATTTAAGTTAAGGTTTAAGTTGAATTTAAAATTGAACTTGAAGGTGAAGTTGAAGTTGAAGTTAAGTTTGAAGTTGAAATTGAAGTAGAGTTTGAAGTTGAAATTGAAGTTGAAATTGAAGTTGAAATTGAAGTTGAAATTGAAGTTGAAATTGAAGTTGAAATTGAAGTTGAAATTGAAGTTGAAATTGAAGTTGAAAATGAAGTTGAATTTGAAGTTGAAATTGAAGTTGAAATTGAAGTTTAAATTTAAGTTAAGGTTTAAGTTGAGTTTAAAATTGAACTTGAAGGTGAAGTTGAAGTTGAAGTTAAGTTTGAAGTTGAAATTGAAGTAGAGTTTGAAGTTGAAATTGAAGTTGAAATTGAAGTTGAAATTGAAGTTGAAATTGAAGTTGAAATTGAAGTTGAAATTGAAGTTGAAATTGAAGTTGAAAATGAAGTTGAATTTGAAGTTGAAATTGAAGTTGAAATTGAAGTTGAAATTGAAGTTTAAGTTTAAGTAAAGTTAAAGTTGAAGTTGAAGTTGAATTTGAAGTTGAACTTGAAGGTGAAATTGAAGTTGAAGTTAAGTTTGAAATTGAAATTGAATTTGAAGTTGAAATTGTAGTTAAAATTGAAGATTAAGTTTATTTTAAGGTTAAAGTTTAAGTTTAAGTTCAAATTGAAGTTAAAATTGAAGTTTAAGTTTAAGTGAAGTTAAAGTTAAAGTTGAAGTTGAAATTGAAGTTGAACTTGAAGGTGAAATTGAAGTTGAAGTTAAGTTTGAAATTGAAATTGAATTTGAAGTTGAAATTGTAGTTAAAATTGAAGTTTAAGTTTAATTTAAGGTTAAAGTTTAAGTTTAAGTTGAATTTGAAGTTGAACTTGAAGGTGAAGTTGAAGTTCAAGTTAAGTTTGAAGTTGAAATCAAAGTTGAATTTGAAATTGAAAGTGAAGTTTAAATTGAAGTTGAAATTGAAGTTGAAATTGAAGTTGAAATTGAAGTTGAGATTGAAGTTGAAATTGAAGTTGAAACTGAAGTTGAAATTGAAATTGAAATTGAAGTTGAAATTGAAGTTGAAAGTGAAGTTGAAATTGAAGATGAAATTGAAGTTGAAATTGAAGTTGAAATTGAAGTTGAAATTGAAGTTGAAATTGAAGTTGAAATTGAAGTTGAAATTGAAGTTAAAATTGAAGTTGAATTTGAAGTTGAAGTTGAAGTTGAATTTGAAATTGAAGTTGAAATTGAAGTTAAAATTGAAGTTGAAATTGAAGTTGAAATTGAAAGTTGAAATTGAAATTGAAATTGAACTTGAAGTTGAAATTGAAGTTGAAATTGAAGTTGAAATTGAAGTTGAAATTGAAGTTGAAATTGAAGTTGAAATTGAAGTTGAAATTGAAGTTGAAATTGAAGTTGAGATTGAAGTTGAAATTGAAGTTGAAATTGAAGTTGAATTTGAAATTGAAGTTGAAATTGAAGTTAAAATTGAAGTTGAAATTGAAGTTGAAATTGAAGTTGAAATTGAAGTTGAAATTGAAAGTTGAAATTGAAATTGAAATTGAACTTGAAGTTGAAATTGAAGTTGAAATTGAAGTTGAAATTGAAGTTGAAATTGAAGTTGAAATTGAAGTTGAAATTGAAGTTGAAATTGAAGTTGAGATTGAAGTTGAAATTGAAGTTGAAATTGAAGTTGAAATTGAAGTTGAAATTGAAGTTGAAATTGAAGTTGAAATTGAAGTTGGAATTGAAGTTGAAATTTAAGTTGAAATTGAAGTTGAAATTGAAGTCGAAATTGAAGTTGAAATTGAAGTTGAAATTGAAGTTGAAATTGAAGTTGAAATTGAAGTTGAAATTGAAGTTGAAATTGATGTTGAAATTGAAGTTGAGATTGAAGTTGAAATTGAAGTTGAAATTGAAGTTGAAATTGAAGTTTAAGTTTAAGTAAAGTTAAAGTTGAAGTTGAAGTTGAATTTGAAGTTGAACTTGAAAGTGAAATTGAAGTTGAAGTTAAGTTTGAAATTGAAATTGAATTTGAAGTTGAAATTGTAGTTAAAATTGAAGTTTAAGTTAAATTTAAGGTTAAAGTTTAAGTTTAAGTTGAAATTGAAGTTAAAATTGAAGTTTAAGTTTAAGTGAAGTTAAAGTTAAAGTTGAAGTTGAATTTGAAGTTGAACTTGAAGGTGAAATTGAAGTTGAAGTTAAGTTTGAAATTGAAATTGAATTTGAAGTTGAAAATGTAGTTAAAATTGAAGTTTAAGTTTAATTTAAGGTTAAAGTTGAAGTTTAAGTTGAATTTAAAGTTGAACTTGAAGGTGAAGTTGAAGTTCAAGTTAAGTTTGAAGTTGAAATTGAAGTTGAATTTGAAATTGAAATTGAAGTTTAAATTTAAGTTAAGGTTTAAGTTGAATTTAAAATTGAACTTGAAGGTGAAGTTGAAGTTGAAGTTAAGTTTGAAGTTGAAATTGAAGTAGAGTTTGAAGTTGAAATTGAAGTTGAAATTGAAGTTGAAATTGAAGTTGAAATTGAAGTTGAAATTGAAGTTGAAATTGAAGTTGAAATTGAAGTTGAAATTGAAGTTGAAAATGAAGTTGAATTTGAAGTTGAAATTGAAGTTGAAATTGAAGTTGAAATTGAAGTTTAAGTTTAAGTAAAGTTAAAGTTGAAGTTGAAGTTGAATTTGAAGTTGAACTTGAAAGTGAAATTGAAGTTGAAGTTAAGTTTGATATTGAAATTGAATTTGAAGTTGAAATTGTAGTTAAAATTGAAGTTTAAGTTAAATTTAAGGTTAAAGTTTAAGTTTAAGTTGAAATTGAAGTTAAAATTGAAGTTTAAGTTTAAGTGAAGTTAAAGTTAAAGTTGAAGTTGAATTTGAAGTTGAACTTGAAGGTGAAATTGAAGTTGAAGTTAAGTTTGAAATTGAAATTGAATTTGAAGTTGAAAATGTAGTTAAAATTGAAGTTTAAGTTTAATTTAAGGTTAAAGTTGAAGTTTAAGTTGAATTTAAAGTTGAACTTGAAGGTGAAGTTGAAGTTCAAGTTAAGTTTGAAGTTGAAATTGACGTTGAATTTGAAATTGAAATTGAAGTTTAAATTTAAGTTAAGGTTTAAGTTGAATTTAAAATTGAACTTGAAGGTGAAGTTGAAGTTGAAGTTAAGTTTGAAGTTGAAATTGAAGTAGAGTTTGAAGTTGAAATTGAAGTTGAAATTGAAGTTAAAATTGAAGTTGAAATTGAAGTTGAAATTGAAGTTAAAATTGAAGTTTAAGTTTAAGTGAAGTTAAAGTTAAAGTTGAAGTTGAATTTGAAGTTGAACTTGAAGGTGAAATTGAAGTTGAAGTTAAGTTTGAAATTGAAATTGAATTTGAAGTTGAAATTGTAGTTAAAATTGAAGTTTAAGTTTATTTTAAGGTTAAAGTTTAAGTTTAAGTTCAAATTGAAGTTAAAATTGAAGGTGAAGTTGAAGTTCAAGTTAAGTTTGAAGTTGAAATCGAAGTTGAATTTGAAATTGAAATTGAAGTTTAAATTTAAGTTAAGGTTTAAGTTGAATTTAAAATTGAACTTGAAGGTGAAGTTGAAGTTGAAGTTAACTTTGAAGTTGAAAATGAAGTAGAGTTTGAAGTTGAAATTGAAGTTGAAATTGAAGTTGAAATTGAAGTTGAAATTGAAGTTGAAATTGAAGTTGAAATTGAAGTTGAAATTGAAGTTGAAATTGAAGTTGAAATTGAAGTTGAAATTGAAGTTGAAAATGAAGTTGAATTTGAAGTTGAAATTGAAGTTGAAATTGAAGTTGAAATTGAAGTTGAAATTGAAGTTGAAATTGATGTTGAAATTGAAGTTGAGATTGAAGTTGAAATTGAAGTTGAAATTGAAGTTTAATTTTAAGTAAAGTTAAAGTTGAAGTTGAAGTTGAATTTGAAGTTGAACTTGAAGGTGAAATTGAAGTTGAAGTTAAGTTTGAAATTAAAATTGAATTTGAAGTTGAAATTGTAGTTAAAATTGAAGTATAAGTTTAATTTAAGGTTAAAGTTTAAGTTTAAGTTGAAATTGAAGTTAAAATTGAAGTTTAAGTTTAACTGAAGTTAAAGTTAAAGTTGAAGTTGAAATTGAAGTTGAACTTGAAGGTGAAATTGAAGTTGAAGTTAAGTTTGAAATTAAAATTGAATTTGAAGTTGAAATTGTAGTTAAAATTGAAGTTTAAGTTTAATTTAAGGTTAAAGTTTAAGTTTAAGTTGAATTTGAAGTTGAAATTGAAGTCAAAATTGAAGTTGAAATTGAAGTTGAAATTGAAGTTGAAATTGAAATTGAAATTGAAGTTGAATTTGAAGTTGAAGTTGAAGTTGAATTTGAAGTTGAACTTGAAAGTGAAGTTGAAGTTGAAGTTGAATTTAATTTGAATTTCAAGTTAAGTTTGAATATTGAAGTTGAAGTTGTAATTGAAGTTGAAATTGAAGTTGAAATTCAAGTTAAAATTAAAATTGAAATTGAATTTCAAATTGAAGTTGAAATTGAAGTTGAAATTGAAGTTGAAATAGAGAGTTGAATAGTTGAAATAGTTGAAATAGTTGAAAATGAAGTTCAATTTAAACGTTAAGTTTAATTGAAGTTAAAGTTGAAATTGAAGTTGAAATTGAAGTTGAAATTGAAGTTGAAATTGAAGTTGAAATTGAAGTTAAAAATGAAGTTGAAATTGAAGTTGAAATTGAAGTTGAAATTGAAGTTAAAATTGAAGTTAAATTTGAAGTTGAAATTAAAGTTGAAATTGAAGTTAAAACTGAAGTTTAAGTTTAATTGAAGTTAAGTTGAAGTTGAAGTTGAAATTAAAGTTGAAATTGAAGTTGAAATTGAAGTTAAAATTGAAGTTGGAATTGAAGTTGAAATTGAAGTTGAAATTGAAGTTAAAATTGAAGTCGGAATTGAAGTTGAAATTGAAGTTGAAATTGAAGTTGAAATTGAAGTTGAAATTGAAGTTGAAATTGAAGTTGAAATAGAGAGTTGAATAGTTGAAATAGTTGAAATAGTTGAAAATGAAGTTCAATTTAAACGTTAAGTTTAATTGAAGTTAAAGTTGAAATTGAAGTTGAAATTGAAGTTGAAATTGAAGTTGAAATTGAAGTTGAAATTGAAGTTGAAATTGAAGTTGAAATTGAAGTTGAAATTGAAGTTGAAATTGAAGTTGGAATTGAAGTTGAAATTGAAGTTGAAATTGAAGTTGAAATTGAAGTTGAAATTGAAGTTGAAATTGAAGTTGAAATTGAAGTTGGAATTGAAGTTGAAATTGAAGTTGAAATTGAAGTTGAAATTGAAGTCAAAATTGAAGTTGAAATTGAAGTTGAAATTGAAGTTGAAATTGAAGTTGAAGTTGAAATTGAAATTGAAGTTGAATTTGAAGTTGAAGTTGAAGTTGAATTTGAAGTTGAACTTGAAAGTGAAGTTGAAGTTGAAGTTGAATTTAATTTGAAGTTCAAGTTAAGTTTGAATATTGAAGTTGAAGTTGTAATTGAAGTTGAAATTGAAGTTGAAATTCAAGTTAAAATTAAAATTGAAATTGAAGTTGAAATTGAAGTTGAAATTGAAGTTGAAATTGAAGTTGAATTTGAAGTTGAAATTGAAGTTGAAATTGAAGTTGAAATTGAAGTTGAAATTGAAGTTGAAATTGATGTTGAAATTGAAGTTGAGATTGAATTTGAAATTGAAGTTGAAATTGAAGTTTAATTTTAAGTAAAGTTAAAGTTGAAGTTGAAGTTGAATTTGAAGTTGAACTTGAAGGTGAAATTGAAGTTGAAGTTAAGTTTGAAATTGAAATTGAATTTGAAGTTGAAATTGTAGTTAAAATTGAAGTTTAAGTTTATGTTAAGGTTAAAGTTTAAGTTTAAGTTCAAATTGAAGTTAAAATTGAAGTTTAAGTTTAAGTGAAGTTAAAGTTAAAGTTGAAGTTGAAATTGAAGTTGAACTTGAAGGTGAAATTGAAGTTGAAGTTAAGTTTGAAATTGAAATTGAATTTGAAGTTGAAATTGTAGTTAAAATTGAAGTTTAAGTTTAATTTAAGGTTAAAGTTTAAGTTTAAGTTGAATTTGAAGTTGAACTTGAAGGTGAAGTTGAAGTTCAAGTTAAGTTTGAAGTTGAAATCAAAGTTGAATTTGAAATTGAAATTGAAGTTTAAATTTAAGTTAAGGTTTAAGTTGAATTTAAAATTGAACTTGAAGGTGAAGTTGAAGTTGAAGTTAACTTTGAAGTTGAAAATGAAGTAGAGTTTGAAGTTGAAATTGAAGTTGAAATTGAAGTTGAAATTGAAGTTGAAATTGAAGTTGAAATTGAAGTTGAAATTGAAGTTGAAATTGAAGTTGAAATTGAAGTTGAAATTGAAGTTGAAATTGAAGTTGAAAATGAAGTTGAATTTGAAGTTGAAATTGAAGTTGAAATTGAAGTTGAAATTGAAGTTGAAATTGAAGTTGAAATTGATGTTGAAATTGAAGTTGAGATTGAAGTTGAAATTGAAGTTGAAATTGAAGTTTAATTTTAAGTAAAGTTAAAGTTGAAGTTGAAGTTGAATTTGAAGTTGAACTTGAAGGTGAAATTGAAGTTGAAGTTAAGTTTGAAATTAAAATTGAATTTGAAGTTGAAATTGTAGTTAAAATTGAAGTATAAGTTTAATTTAAGGTTAAAGTTTAAGTTTAAGTTGAAATTGAAGTTAAAATTGAAGTTTAAGTTTAACTGAAGTTAAAGTTAAAGTTGAAGTTGAAATTGAAGTTGAACTTGAAGGTGAAATTGAAGTTGAAGTTAAGTTTGAAATTAAAATTGAATTTGAAGTTGAAATTGTAGTTAAAATTGAAGTTTAAGTTTATGTTAAGGTTAAAGTTTAAGTTTAAGTTCAAATTGAAGTTAAAATTGAAGTTTAAGTTTAAGTGAAGTTAAAGTTAAAGTTGAAGTTGAAATTGAAGTTGAACTTGAAGGTGAAATTGAAGTTGAAGTTAAGTTTGAAATTGAAATTGAATTTGAAGTTGAAATTGTAGTTAAAATTGAAGTTTAAGTTTAATTTAAGGTTAAAGTTTAAGTTTAAGTTGAATTTGAAGTTGAACTTGAAGGTGAAGTTGAAGTTCAAGTTAAGTTTGAAGTTGAAATCAAAGTTGAATTTGAAATTGAAATTGAAGTTTAAATTTAAGTTAAGGTTTAAGTTGAATTTAAAATTGAACTTGAAGGTGAAGTTGAAGTTGAAGTTAACTTTGAAGTTGAAAATGAAGTAGAGTTTGAAGTTGAAATTGAAGTTGAAATTGAAGTTGAAATTGAAGTTGAAATTGAAGTTGAAATTGAAGTTGAAATTGAAGTTGAAAATGAAGTTGAATTTGAAGTTGAAATTGAAGTTGAAATTGAAGTTGAAATTGAAGTTGAAATTGAAGTTGAAATTGATGTTGAAATTGAAGTTGAGATTGAAGTTGAAATTGAAGTTGAAATTGAAGTTTAATTTTAAGTAAAGTTAAAGTTGAAGTTGAAGTTGAATTTGAAGTTGAACTTGAAGGTGAAATTGAAGTTGAAGTTAAGTTTGAAATTAAAATTGAATTTGAAGTTAAAATTGTAGTTAAAATTGAAGTATAAGTTTAATTTAAGTTTAAAGTTTAAGTTTAAGTTGAAATTGAAGTTAAAATTGAAGTTTAAGTTTAACTGAAGTTAAAGTTAAAGTTGAAGTTGAAATTGAAGTTGAACTTGAAGGTGAAATTGAAGTTGAAGTTAAGTTTGAAATTAAAATTGAATTTGAAGTTGAAATTGTAGTTAAAATTGAAGTTTAAGTTTAATTTAAGGTTAAAGTTTAAGTTTAAGTTGAATTTGAAGTTGAAATTGAAGTCAAAATTGAAGTTGAAATTGAAGTTGAAATTGAAATTGAAATTGAAGTTGAATTTGAAGTTGAAGTTGAAGTTGAATTTGAAGTTGAACTTGAAAGTGAAGTTGAAGTTGAAGTTGAATTTAATTTGAATTTCAAGTTAAGTTTGAATATTGAAGTTGAAGTTGTAATTGAAGTTGAAATTGAAGTTGAAATTCAAGTTAAAATTAAAATTGAAATTGAATTTCAAATTGAAGTTGAAATTGAAGTTGAAATTGAAGTTGAAATAGAGAGTTGAATAGTTGAAATAGTTGAAATAGTTGAAAATGAAGTTCAATTTAAACGTTAAGTTTAATTGAAGTTAAAGTTGAAATTGAAGTTGAAATTGAAGTTGAAATTGAAGTTGAAATTGAAGTTAAAAATGAAGTTGAAATTGAAGTTGAAATTGAAGTTGAAATTGAAGTTAAAATTGAAGTTAAATTTGAAGTTGAAATTAAAGTTGAAATTGAAGTTAAAACTGAAGTTTAAGTTTAATTGAAGTTAAGTTGAAGTTGAAGTTGAAATTAAAGTTGAAATTGAAGTTGAAATTGAAGTTAAAATTGAAGTTGGAATTGAAGTTGAAATTGAAGTTGAAATTGAAGTTAAAATTGAAGTCGGAATTGAAGTTGAAATTGAAGTTGAAATTGAAGTTGAAATTGAAGTTGAAATTGAAGTTGAAATTGAAGTTGAAATAGAGAGTTGAATAGTTGAAATAGTTGAAATAGTTGAAAATGAAGTTCAATTTAAACGTTAAGTTTAATTGAAGTTAAAGTTGAAATTGAAGTTGAAATTGAAGTTGAAATTGAAGTTGAAATTGAAGTTGAAATTGAAGTTGAAATTGAAGTTGAAATTGAAGTTGAAATTGAAGTTGAAATTGAAGTTGAAATTGAAGTTGGAATTGAAGTTGAAATTGAAGTTGAAATTGAAGTTGAAATTGAAGTTGAAATTGAAGTTGAAATTGAAGTTGAAATTGAAGTTGGAATTGAAGTTGAAATTGAAGTTGAAATTGAAGTTGAAATTGAAGTCAAAATTGAAGTTGAAATTGAAGTTGAAATTGAAGTTGAAATTGAAGTTGAAGTTGAAATTGAAATTGAAGTTGAATTTGAAGTTGAAGTTGAAGTTGAATTTGAAGTTGAACTTGAAAGTGAAGTTGAAGTTGAAGTTGAATTTAATTTGAAGTTCAAGTTAAGTTTGAATATTGAAGTTGAAGTTGTAATTGAAGTTGAAATTGAAGTTGAAATTCAAGTTAAAATTAAAATTGAAATTGAAGTTGAAATTGAAGTTGAAATTGAAGTTGAAATTGAAGTTGAATTTGAAGTTGAAATTGAAGTTGAAATTGAAGTTGAAATTGAAGTTGAAATTGAAGTTGAAATTGATGTTGAAATTGAAGTTGAGATTGAATTTGAAATTGAAGTTGAAATTGAAGTTTAATTTTAAGTAAAGTTAAAGTTGAAGTTGAAGTTGAATTTGAAGTTGAACTTGAAGGTGAAATTGAAGTTGAAGTTAAGTTTGAAATTGAAATTGAATTTGAAGTTGAAATTGTAGTTAAAATTGAAGTTTAAGTTTATGTTAAGGTTAAAGTTTAAGTTTAAGTTCAAATTGAAGTTAAAATTGAAGTTTAAGTTTAAGTGAAGTTAAAGTTAAAGTTGAAGTTGAAATTGAAGTTGAACTTGAAGGTGAAATTGAAGTTGAAGTTAAGTTTGAAATTGAAATTGAATTTGAAGTTGAAATTGTAGTTAAAATTGAAGTTTAAGTTTAATTTAAGGTTAAAGTTTAAGTTTAAGTTGAATTTGAAGTTGAACTTGAAGGTGAAGTTGAAGTTCAAGTTAAGTTTGAAGTTGAAATCAAAGTTGAATTTGAAATTGAAATTGAAGTTTAAATTTAAGTTAAGGTTTAAGTTGAATTTAAAATTGAACTTGAAGGTGAAGTTGAAGTTGAAGTTAACTTTGAAGTTGAAAATGAAGTAGAGTTTGAAGTTGAAATTGAAGTTGAAATTGAAGTTGAAATTGAAGTTGAAATTGAAGTTGAAATTGAAGTTGAAATTGAAGTTGAAATTGAAGTTGAAATTGAAGTTGAAATTGAAGTTGAAATTGAAGTTGAAAATGAAGTTGAATTTGAAGTTGAAATTGAAGTTGAAATTGAAGTTGAAATTGAAGTTGAAATTGAAGTTGAAATTGATGTTGAAATTGAAGTTGAGATTGAAGTTGAAATTGAAGTTGAAATTGAAGTTTAATTTTAAGTAAAGTTAAAGTTGAAGTTGAAGTTGAATTTGAAGTTGAACTTGAAGGTGAAATTGAAGTTGAAGTTAAGTTTGAAATTAAAATTGAATTTGAAGTTGAAATTGTAGTTAAAATTGAAGTATAAGTTTAATTTAAGGTTAAAGTTTAAGTTTAAGTTGAAATTGAAGTTAAAATTGAAGTTTAAGTTTAACTGAAGTTAAAGTTAAAGTTGAAGTTGAAATTGAAGTTGAACTTGAAGGTGAAATTGAAGTTGAAGTTAAGTTTGAAATTAAAATTGAATTTGAAGTTGAAATTGTAGTTAAAATTGAAGTTTAAGTTTAATTTAAGGTTAAAGTTTAAGTTTAAGTTGAATTTGAAGTTGAAATTGAAGTCAAAATTGAAGTTGAAATTGAAGTTGAAATTGAAATTGAAATTGAAGTTGAATTTGAAGTTGAAGTTGAAGTTGAATTTGAAGTTGAACTTGAAAGTGAAGTTGAAGTTGAAGTTGAATTTAATTTGAATTTCAAGTTAAGTTTGAATATTGAAGTTGAAGTTGTAATTGAAGTTGAAATTGAAGTTGAAATTCAAGTTAAAATTAAAATTGAAATTGAATTTCAAATTGAAGTTGAAATTGAAGTTGAAATTGAAGTTGAAATAGAGAGTTGAATAGTTGAAATAGTTGAAATAGTTGAAAATGAAGTTCAATTTAAACGTTAAGTTTAATTGAAGTTAAAGTTGAAATTGAAGTTGAAATTGAAGTTGAAATTGAAGTTGAAATTGAAGTTAAAAATGAAGTTGAAATTGAAGTTGAAATTGAAGTTGAAATTGAAGTTAAAATTGAAGTTAAATTTGAAGTTGAAATTAAAGTTGAAATTGAAGTTAAAACTGAAGTTTAAGTTTAATTGAAGTTAAGTTGAAGTTGAAGTTGAAATTAAAGTTGAAATTGAAGTTGAAATTGAAGTTAAAATTGAAGTTGGAATTGAAGTTGAAATTGAAGTTGAAATTGAAGTTAAAATTGAAGTCGGAATTGAAGTTGAAATTGAAGTTGAAATTGAAGTTGAAATTGAAGTTGAAATTGAAGTTGAAATTGAAGTTGAAATAGAGAGTTGAATAGTTGAAATAGTTGAAATAGTTGAAAATGAAGTTCAATTTAAACGTTAAGTTTAATTGAAGTTAAAGTTGAAATTGAAGTTGAAATTGAAGTTGAAATTGAAGTTGAAATTGAAGTTGAAATTGAAGTTGAAATTGAAGTTGAAATTGAAGTTGAAATTGAAGTTGGAATTGAAGTTGAAATTGAAGTTGAAATTGAAGTTGAAATTGAAGTTGAAATTGAAGTTGAAATTGAAGTTGAAATTGAAGTTGGAATTGAAGTTGAAATTGAAGTTGAAATTGAAGTTGAAATTGAAGTCAAAATTGAAGTTGAAATTGAAGTTGAAATTGAAGTTGAAATTGAAGTTGAAATTGAAATTGAAATTGAAGTTGAATTTGAAGTTGAAGTTGAAGTTGAATTTGAAGTTGAACTTGAAAGTGAAGTTGAAGTTGAAGTTGAATTTAATTTGAAGTTCAAGTTAAGTTTGAATATTGAAGTTGAAGTTGTAATTGAAGTTGAAATTGAAGTTGAAATTCAAGTTAAAATTAAAATTGAAATTGAAGTTGAAATTGAAGTTGAAATTGAAGTTGAAATTGAAGTTGAAATTGAAGTTGAAATTGAAGTTGAAATTGAAGTTGAAATTGAAGTTGAAATTGAAGTTAAAATTGAAGTTGAAATTGAAGTTGAAATTGAAGTTGAAATTGAAGTTAAAATTGAAGTTGAATTTGAAGTTGAAGTTGAAGTTGAATTTGAAATTGAAGTTGAAATTGAAGTTAAAATTGAAGTTGAAATTGAAGTTGAAATTGAAGTTGAAATTGAAGTTGAAATTGAAAGTTGAAATTGAAATTGAAATTGAACTTGAAGTTGAAATTGAAGTTGAAATTGAAGTTGAAATTGAAGTTGAAATTGAAGTTGAAATTGAAGTTGAAATTGAAGTTGAAATTGAAGTTGAGATTGAAGTTGAAATTGAAGTTGAAATTGAAGTTGAAATTGAAGTTGAAATTGAAGTTGAAATTGAAGTTGAAATTGAAGTTGGAATTGAAGTTGAAATTGAAGTTGAAATTGAAGTTGAAATTGAAGTCGAAATTGAAGTTGAAATTGAAGTTGAAATTGAAGTTGAAATTGAAGTTGAAATTGAAATTGAAATTTAATTTGAATTTGAAGTTGAAGTTGAAGTTGAATTTGAAGTTGAACTTGAAAGTGAAGTTGAAGTTGAAGTTGAATTTAAGTTGAAGTTCAAGTTAAGTTTGAATATTGAAGTTGAAGTTGTAATTGAAGTTGAAATTGAAGTTGAAATTCAAGTTAAAATTAAAATTGAAATTGAAGTTGAAATTGAAGTTGAAATTGAAGTTGAAATTGAAGTTGAAATTGAAGTTGAAATTGAAGTTGAAATTGAAGTTGAAATTGAAGTTGAAATTGAAGTTGGAATTGAAGTTGAAATTGAAGTTGAAATTGAAGTTGAAATTGAAGTTGAAATTGAAGTTGAAATTGAAGTTGAAATTGAAGTTAAAAATGAAGTTGAAATTGAAGTTGAAATTGAAGTTGAAATTGAAGTTAAAATTGAAGTTAAATTTGAAGTTGAAATTAAAGTTGAAATTGAAGTTAAAACTGAAGTTTAAGTTTAATTGAAGTTAAGTTGAAGTTGAAGTTGAAATTAAAGTTGAAATTGAAGTTGAAATTGAAGTTAAAATTGAAGTTGGAATTGAAGTTGAAATTGAAGTTGAAATTGAAGTTAAAATTGAAGTCGGAATTGAAGTTGAAATTGAAGTTGAAATTGAAGTTGAAATTGAAGTTGAAATTGAAGTTGAAATAGAGAGTTGAATAGTTGAAATAGTTGAAATAGTTGAAAATGAAGTTCAATTTAAACGTTAAGTTTAATTGAAGTTAAAGTTGAAATTGAAGTTGAAATTGAAGTTGAAATTGAAGTTGAAATTGAAGTTGAAATTGAAGTTGAAATTGAAGTTGAAATTGAAGTTGAAATTGAAGTTGGAATTGAAGTTGAAATTGAAGTTGAAATTGAAGTTGAAATTGAAGTTGAAATTGAAGTTGATATTGAAGTTGAAATTGAAGTTGGAATTGAAGTTGAAATTGAAGTTGAAATTGAAGTTGAAATTGAAGTCAAAATTGAAGTTGAAATTGAAGTTGAAATTGAAGTTGAAATTGAAGTTGAAATTGAAGTTGAAATTGAAATTGAAATTGAAGTTGAATTTGAAGTTGAAGTTGAAGTTGAATTTGAAGTTGAACTTGAAAGTGAAGTTGAAGTTGAAGTTGAATTTAATTTGAAGTTCAAGTTAAGTTTGAATATTGAAGTTGAAGTTGTAATTGAAGTTGAAATTGAAGTTGAAATTCAAGTTAAAATTAAAATTGAAATTGAAGTTGAAATTGAAGTTGAAATTGAAGTTGAAATTGAAGTTGAAATTGAAGTTGAAATTGAAGTTGAAATTGAAGTTGAAATTGAAGTTGAAATTGAAGTTAAAATTGAAGTTGAAATTGAAGTTGAAATTGAAGTTGAAATTGAAGTTAAAATTGAAGTTGAATTTGAAGTTGAAGTTGAAGTTGAATTTGAAATTGAAGTTGAAATTGAAGTTAAAATTGAAGTTGAAATTGAAGTTGAAATTGAAGTTGAAATTGAAGTTGAAATTGAAAGTTGAAATTGAAATTGAAATTGAACTTGAAGTTGAAATTGAAGTTGAAATTGAAGTTGAAATTGAAGTTGAAATTGAAGTTGAAATTGAAGTTGAAATTGAAGTTGAACTTGAAGGTGAAATTGAAGTTGAAGTTAAGTTTGAAATTAAAATTGAATTTGAAGTTGAAATTGTAGTTAAAATTGAAGTTTAAGTTTAATTTAAGGTTAAAGTTTAAGTTTAAGTTGAATTTGAAGTTGAAATTGAAGTCAAAATTGAAGTTGAAATTGAAGTTGAAATTGAAATTGAAATTGAAGTTGAATTTGAAGTTGAAGTTGAAGTTGAATTTGAAGTTGAACTTGAAAGTGAAGTTGAAGTTGAAGTTGAATTTAATTTGAATTTCAAGTTAAGTTTGAATATTGAAGTTGAAGTTGTAATTGAAGTTGAAATTGAAGTTGAAATTCAAGTTAAAATTAAAATTGAAATTGAATTTCAAATTGAAGTTGAAATTGAAGTTGAAATTGAAGTTGAAATAGAGAGTTGAATAGTTGAAATAGTTGAAATAGTTGAAAATGAAGTTCAATTTAAACGTTAAGTTTAATTGAAGTTAAAGTTGAAATTGAAGTTGAAATTGAAGTTGAAATTGAAGTTGAAATTGAAGTTAAAAATGAAGTTGAAATTGAAGTTGAAATTGAAGTTGAAATTGAAGTTAAAATTGAAGTTAAATTTGAAGTTGAAATTAAAGTTGAAATTGAAGTTAAAACTGAAGTTTAAGTTTAATTGAAGTTAAGTTGAAGTTGAAGTTGAAATTAAAGTTGAAATTGAAGTTGAAATTGAAGTTAAAATTGAAGTTGGAATTGAAGTTGAAATTGAAGTTGAAATTGAAGTTAAAATTGAAGTCGGAATTGAAGTTGAAATTGAAGTTGAAATTGAAGTTGAAATTGAAGTTGAAATTGAAGTTGAAATTGAAGTTGAAATAGAGAGTTGAATAGTTGAAATAGTTGAAATAGTTGAAAATGAAGTTCAATTTAAACGTTAAGTTTAATTGAAGTTAAAGTTGAAATTGAAGTTGAAATTGAAGTTGAAATTGAAGTTGAAATTGAAGTTGAAATTGAAGTTGAAATTGAAGTTGAAATTGAAGTTGAAATTGAAGTTGAAATTGAAGTTGGAATTGAAGTTGAAATTGAAGTTGAAATTGAAGTTGAAATTGAAGTTGAAATTGAAGTTGAAATTGAAGTTGAAATTGAAGTTGGAATTGAAGTTGAAATTGAAGTTGAAATTGAAGTTGAAATTGAAGTCAAAATTGAAGTTGAAATTGAAGTTGAAATTGAAGTTGAAATTGAAGTTGAAATTGAAATTGAAATTGAAGTTGAATTTGAAGTTGAAGTTGAAGTTGAATTTGAAGTTGAACTTGAAAGTGAAGTTGAAGTTGAAGTTGAATTTAATTTGAAGTTCAAGTTAAGTTTGAATATTGAAGTTGAAGTTGTAATTGAAGTTGAAATTGAAGTTGAAATTCAAGTTAAAATTAAAATTGAAATTGAAGTTGAAATTGAAGTTGAAATTGAAGTTGAAATTGAAGTTGAAATTGAAGTTGAAATTGAAGTTGAAATTGAAGTTGAAATTGAAGTTGAAATTGAAGTTAAAATTGAAGTTGAAATTGAAGTTGAAATTGAAGTTGAAATTGAAGTTAAAATTGAAGTTGAATTTGAAGTTGAAGTTGAAGTTGAATTTGAAATTGAAGTTGAAATTGAAGTTAAAATTGAAGTTGAAATTGAAGTTGAAATTGAAGTTGAAATTGAAGTTGAAATTGAAAGTTGAAATTGAAATTGAAATTGAACTTGAAGTTGAAATTGAAGTTGAAATTGAAGTTGAAATTGAAGTTGAAATTGAAGTTGAAATTGAAGTTGAAATTGAAGTTGAAATTGAAGTTGAGATTGAAGTTGAAATTGAAGTTGAAATTGAAGTTGAAATTGAAGTTGAAATTGAAGTTGAAATTGAAGTTGAAATTGAAGTTGGAATTGAAGTTGAAATTGAAGTTGAAATTGAAGTTGAAATTGAAGTCGAAATTGAAGTTGAAATTGAAGTTGAAATTGAAGTTGAAATTGAAGTTGAAATTGAAATTGAAATTTAATTTGAATTTGAAGTTGAAGTTGAAGTTGAATTTGAAGTTGAACTTGAAAGTGAAGTTGAAGTTGAAGTTGAATTTAAGTTGAAGTTCAAGTTAAGTTTGAATATTGAAGTTGAAGTTGTAATTGAAGTTGAAATTGAAGTTGAAATTCAAGTTAAAATTAAAATTGAAATTGAAGTTGAAATTGAAGTTGAAATTGAAGTTGAAATTGAAGTTGAAATTGAAGTTGAAATTGAAGTTGAAATTGAAGTTGAAATTGAAGTTGAAATTGAAGTTGGAATTGAAGTTGAAATTGAAGTTGAAATTGAAGTTGAAATTGAAGTTGAAATTGAAGTTGAAATTGAAGTTGAAATTGAAGTTAAAAATGAAGTTGAAATTGAAGTTGAAATTGAAGTTGAAATTGAAGTTAAAATTGAAGTTAAATTTGAAGTTGAAATTAAAGTTGAAATTGAAGTTAAAACTGAAGTTTAAGTTTAATTGAAGTTAAGTTGAAGTTGAAGTTGAAATTAAAGTTGAAATTGAAGTTGAAATTGAAGTTAAAATTGAAGTTGGAATTGAAGTTGAAATTGAAGTTGAAATTGAAGTTAAAATTGAAGTCGGAATTGAAGTTGAAATTGAAGTTGAAATTGAAGTTGAAATTGAAGTTGAAATTGAAGTTGAAATAGAGAGTTGAATAGTTGAAATAGTTGAAAATGAAGTTCAATTTAAACGTTAAGTTTAATTGAAGTTAAAGTTGAAATTGAAGTTGAAATTGAAGTTGAAATTGAAGTTGAAATTGAAGTTGAAATTGAAGTTGAAATTGAAGTTGAAATTGAAGTTGGAATTGAAGTTGAAATTGAAGTTGAAATTGAAGTTGAAATTGAAGTTGAAATTGAAGTTGATATTGAAGTTGAAATTGAAGTTGGAATTGAAGTTGAAATTGAAGTTGAAATTGAAGTTGATATTGAAGTCAAAATTGAAGTTGAAATTGAAGTTGAAATTGAAGTTGAAATTGAAGTTGAAATTGAAGTTGAATTTGAAGTTGAAGTTGAAGTTGAATTTGAAATTGAAGTTGAAATTGAAGTTAAAATTGAAGTTGAAATTGAAGTTGAAATTGAAGTTGAAATTGAAGTTGAAATTGAAAGTTGAAATTGAAATTGAAATTGAACTTGAAGTTGAAATTGAAGTTGAAATTGAAGTTGAAATTGAAGTTGAAATTGAAGTTGAAATTGAAGTTGAAATTGAAGTTGAAATTGAAGTTGAGATTGAAGTTGAAATTGAAGTTGAAATTGAAGTTGAAATTGAAGTTGAAATTGAAGTTGAAATTGAAGTTGAAATTGAAGTTGGAATTGAAGTTGAAATTGAAGTTGAAATTGAAGTTGAAATTGAAGTTGAAATTGAAATTGAAATTTAATTTGAAGTTGAAGTTGAAGTTGAAGTTGAATTTGAAGTTGAACTTGAAAGTGAAGTTGAAGTTGAAGTTGAATTTAAGTTGAAGTTCAAGTTAAGTTTGAATATTGAAGTTGAAGTTGTAATTGAAGTTGAAATTAAAGTTGAAATTGAAGTTGAAATTGAAGTTGAAATTGAAGTTGAAATTGAAGTTGAAATTGAAGTTGGAATTGAAGTTGAAATTGAAGTTGAAATTGAAGTTGAAATTGAAGTCGAAATTGAAGTTGAAATTGAAGTTGAAATTGAAGTTGAAATTGAAGTTGAAATTGAAGTTGAAATTGAAGTTGAAATTGAAGTTAAAAATGAAGTTGAAATTGAAGTTGAAATTGAAGTTGAAATTGAAGTTAAAATTGAAGTTAAATTTGAAGTTGAAATTAAAGTTGAAATTGAAGTTAAACTGAAGTTTAAGTTTAATTGAAGTTAAGTTGAAGTTGAAGTTGAAATTAAAGTTGAAATTGAAGTTGAAATTGAAGTTAAAATTGAAGTTGGAATTGAAGTTGAAATTGAAGTTGAAATTGAAGTTAAAATTGAAGTCGGAATTGAAGTTGAAATTGAAGTTGAAATTGAAGTTGAAATTGAAGTTGAAATTGAAGTTGAAATAGAGAGTTGAATAGTTGAAATAGTTGAAATAGTTGAAAATGAAGTTCAATTTAAACGTTAAGTTTAATTGAAGTTAAAGTTGAAATTGAAGTTGAAATTGAAGTTGAAATTGAAGTTGAAATTGAAGTTGAAATTGAAGTTGAAATTGAAGTTGAAATTGAAGTTGAAATTGAAGTTGAAATTGAAGTTGAAATTGAAGTTGGAATTGAAGTTGAAATTGAAGTTGAAATTGAAGTTGAAATTGAAGTTGAAATTGAAGTTGAAATTGAAGTTGAAATTGAAGTTGGAATTGAAGTTGAAATTGAAGTTGAAATTGAAGTTGAAATTGAAGTCAAAATTGAAGTTGAAATTGAAGTTGAAATTGAAGTTGAAATTGAAGTTGAAATTGAAATTGAAATTGAAGTTGAATTTGAAGTTGAAGTTGAAGTTGAATTTGAAGTTGAACTTGAAAGTGAAGTTGAAGTTGAAGTTGAATTTAATTTGAAGTTCAAGTTAAGTTTGAATATTGAAGTTGAAGTTGTAATTGAAGTTGAAATTGAAGTTGAAATTCAAGTTAAAATTAAAATTGAAATTGAAGTTGAAATTGAAGTTGAAATTGAAGTTGAAATTGAAGTTGAAATTGAAGTTGAAATTGAAGTTGAAATTGAAGTTGAAATTGAAGTTGAAATTGAAGTTAAAATTGAAGTTGAAATTGAAGTTGAAATTGAAGTTGAAATTGAAGTTAAAATTGAAGTTGAATTTGAAGTTGAAGTTGAAGTTGAATTTGAAATTGAAGTTGAAATTGAAGTTAAAATTGAAGTTGAAATTGAAGTTGAAATTGAAGTTGAAATTGAAGTTGAAATTGAAAGTTGAAATTGAAATTGAAATTGAACTTGAAGTTGAAATTGAAGTTGAAATTGAAGTTGAAATTGAAGTTGAAATTGAAGTTGAAATTGAAGTTGAAATTGAAGTTGAGATTGAAGTTGAAATTGAAGTTGAAATTGAAGTTGAAATTGAAGTTGAAATTGAAGTTGAAATTGAAGTTGAAATTGAAGTTGGAATTGAAGTTGAAATTGAAGTTGAAATTGAAGTTGAAATTGAAGTCGAAATTGAAGTTGAAATTGAAGTTGAAATTGAAGTTGAAATTGAAGTTGAAATTGAAATTGAAATTTAATTTGAATTTGAAGTTGAAGTTGAAGTTGAATTTGAAGTTGAACTTGAAAGTGAAGTTGAAGTTGAAGTTGAATTTAAGTTGAAGTTCAAGTTAAGTTTGAATATTGAAGTTGAAGTTGTAATTGAAGTTGAAATTGAAGTTGAAATTCAAGTTAAAATTAAAATTGAAATTGAAGTTGAAATTGAAGTTGAAATTGAAGTTGAAATTGAAGTTGAAATTGAAGTTGAAATTGAAGTTGAAATTGAAGTTGAAATTGAAGTTGAAATTGAAGTTGAAATTGAAGTTGGAATTGAAGTTGAAATTGAAGTTGAAATTGAAGTTGAAATTGAAGTTGAAATTGAAGTTGAAATTGAAGTTGAAATTGAAGTTGGAATTGAAGTTGAAATTGAAGTTGAAATTGAAGTTGAAATTGAAGTCAAAATTGAAGTTGAAATTGAAGTTGAAATTGAAGTTGAAATTGAAGTTGAAATTGAAATTGAAATTGAAGTTGAATTTGAAGTTGAAGTTGAAGTTGAATTTGAAGTTGAACTTGAAGTTGAAATTGAAGTTGAAATTGAAGTTGAGATTGAAGTTGAAATTGAAGTTGAAATTGAAGTTGAAATTGAAGTTGAAATTGAAGTTGAAATTGAAGTTGAAATTGAAGTTGGAATTGAAGTTGAAATTGAAGTTGAAATTGAAGTTGAAATTGAAGTCGAAATTGAAGTTGAAATTGAAGTTGAAATTGAAGTTGAAATTGAAGTTGAAATTGAAATTGAAATTTAATTTGAATTTGAAGTTGAAGTTGAAGTTGAATTTGAAGTTGAACTTGAAGTTGAAATTGAAGTTGAAATTGAAGTTAAAATTGAAGTTGAAATTCAAGTTAAAATTAAAATTGAAATTGAAGTTGAATTTAAGTTGAAGTTCAAGTTAAGTTTGAATATTGAAGTTGAAGTTGTAATTGAAGTTGAAATTGAAGTTGAAATTGAAGTTGAAATTGAAGTTGAGATTGAAGTTGAAATTGAAGTTGAAATTGAAGTTGAAATTGAAGTTGAAATTGAATTTGAAATTGAAGTTGAAATTGAAGTTGGAATTGAAGTTGAAATTGAAGTTGAAATTGAAGTTGAAATTGAAGTCGAAATTGAAGTTGAAATTGAAGTTGAAATTGAAGTTGGAATTGAAGTTGAAATTGAAGTTGAAATTGAAGTTGAAATTGAAGTTGATATTGAAGTTGAAATTGAAGTTGGAATTGAAGTTGAAATTGAAGTTGAAATTGAAGTTGAAATTGAAGTCAAAATTGAAGTTGAAATTGAAGTTGAAATTGAAGTTGAAATTGAAGTTGAAATTGAAGTTGAAATAGAGAGTTGAATAGTTGAAATAGTTGAAAATGAAGTTCAATTTAAACGTTAAGTTTAATTGAAGTTAAAGTTGAAATTGAAGTTGAAATTGAAGTTGAAATTGAAGTTGAAATTGAAGTTGAAATTGAAGTTGAAATTGAAGTTGAAATTGAAGTTGGAATTGAAGTTGAAATTGAAGTTGAAATTGAAGTTGAAATTGAAGTTGAAATTGAAGTTGATATTGAAGTTGAAATTGAAGTTGGAATTGAAGTTGAAATTGAAGTTAAAATTGAAGTTGAAATTGAAGTCAAAATTGAAGTTGAAATTGAAGTTGAAATTGAAGTTGAAATTGAAGTTGAAATTGAAGTTGAATTTGAAGTTGAAGTTGAAGTTGAATTTGAAATTGAAGTTGAAATTGAAGTTAAAATTGAAGTTGAAATTGAAGTTGAAATTGAAGTTGAAATTGAAGTTGAAATTGAAAGTTGAAATTGAAATTGAAATTGAACTTGAAGTTGAAATTGAAGTTGAAATTGAAGTTGAAATTGAAGTTGAAATTGAAGTTGAAATTGAAGTTGAAATTGAAGTTGAAATTGAAGTTGAGATTGAAGTTGAAATTGAAGTTGAAATTGAAGTTGAAATTGAAGTTGAAATTGAAGTTGAAATTGAAGTTGAAATTGAAGTTGGAATTGAAGTTGAAATTGAAGTTGAAATTGAAGTTGAAATTGAAGTCGAAATTGAAGTTGAAATTGAAGTTGAAATTGAAGTTGAAATTGAAGTTGAAATTGAAATTGAAATTTAATTTGAAGTTGAAGTTGAAGTTGAAGTTGAATTTGAAGTTGAACTTGAAAGTGAAGTTGAAGTTGAAGTTGAATTTAAGTTGAAGTTCAAGTTAAGTTTGAATATTGAAGTTGAAGTTGTAATTGAAGTTGAAATTAAAGTTGAAATTGAAGTTGAAATTGAAGTTGAAATTGAAGTTGAAATTGAAGTTGAAATTGAAGTTGGAATTGAAGTTGAAATTGAAGTTGAAATTGAAGTTGAAATTGAAGTCGAAATTGAAGTTGAAATTGAAGTTGAAATTGAAGTTGAAATTGAAGTTGAAATTGAAGTTGAAATTGAAGTTGAAATTGAAGTTAAAAATGAAGTTGAAATTGAAGTTGAAATTGAAGTTGAAATTGAAGTTAAAATTGAAGTTAAATTTGAAGTTGAAATTAAAGTTGAAATTGAAGTTAAACTGAAGTTTAAGTTTAATTGAAGTTAAGTTGAAGTTGAAGTTGAAATTAAAGTTGAAATTGAAGTTGAAATTGAAGTTAAAATTGAAGTTGGAATTGAAGTTGAAATTGAAGTTGAAATTGAAGTTAAAATTGAAGTCGGAATTGAAGTTGAAATTGAAGTTGAAATTGAAGTTGAAATTGAAGTTGAAATTGAAGTTGAAATAGAGAGTTGAATAGTTGAAATAGTTGAAATAGTTGAAAATGAAGTTCAATTTAAACGTTAAGTTTAATTGAAGTTAAAGTTGAAATTGAAGTTGAAATTGAAGTTGAAATTGAAGTTGAAATTGAAGTTGAAATTGAAGTTGAAATTGAAGTTGAAATTGAAGTTGAAATTGAAGTTGGAATTGAAGTTGAAATTGAAGTTGAAATTGAAGTTGAAATTGAAGTTGAAATTGAAGTTGAAATTGAAGTTGAAATTGAAGTTGGAATTGAAGTTGAAATTGAAGTTGAAATTGAAGTTGAAATTGAAGTCAAAATTGAAGTTGAAATTGAAGTTGAAATTGAAGTTGAAATTGAAGTTGAAATTGAAATTGAAATTGAAGTTGAATTTGAAGTTGAAGTTGAAGTTGAATTTGAAGTTGAACTTGAAAGTGAAGTTGAAGTTGAAGTTGAATTTAATTTGAAGTTCAAGTTAAGTTTGAATATTGAAGTTGAAGTTGTAATTGAAGTTGAAATTGAAGTTGAAATTCAAGTTAAAATTAAAATTGAAATTGAAGTTGAAATTGAAGTTGAAATTGAAGTTGAAATTGAAGTTGAAATTGAAGTTGAAATTGAAGTTGAAATTGAAGTTGAAATTGAAGTTGAAATTGAAGTTGAAATTGAAGTTAAAATTGAAGTTGAAATTGAAGTTGAAATTGAAGTTGAAATTGAAGTTAAAATTGAAGTTGAATTTGAAGTTGAAGTTGAAGTTGAATTTGAAATTGAAGTTGAAATTGAAGTTAAAATTGAAGTTGAAATTGAAGTTGAAATTGAAGTTGAAATTGAAGTTGAAATTGAAAGTTGAAATTGAAATTGAAATTGAACTTGAAGTTGAAATTGAAGTTGAAATTGAAGTTGAAATTGAAGTTGAAATTGAAGTTGAAATTGAAGTTGAAATTGAAGTTGAGATTGAAGTTGAAATTGAAGTTGAAATTGAAGTTGAAATTGAAGTTGAAATTGAAGTTGAAATTGAAGTTGAAATTGAAGTTGGAATTGAAGTTGAAATTGAAGTTGAAATTGAAGTTGAAATTGAAGTCGAAATTGAAGTTGAAATTGAAGTTGAAATTGAAGTTGAAATTGAAGTTGAAATTGAAATTGAAATTTAATTTGAATTTGAAGTTGAAGTTGAAGTTGAATTTGAAGTTGAACTTGAAAGTGAAGTTGAAGTTGAAGTTGAATTTAAGTTGAAGTTCAAGTTAAGTTTGAATATTGAAGTTGAAGTTGTAATTGAAGTTGAAATTGAAGTTGAAATTCAAGTTAAAATTAAAATTGAAATTGAAGTTGAAATTGAAGTTGAAATTGAAGTTGAAATTGAAGTTGAAATTGAAGTTGAAATTGAAGTTGAAATTGAAGTTGAAATTGAAGTTGAAATTGAAGTTGGAATTGAAGTTGAAATTGAAGTTGAAATTGAAGTTGAAATTGAAGTTGAAATTGAAGTTGAAATTGAAGTTGAAATTGAAGTTGGAATTGAAGTTGAAATTGAAGTTGAAATTGAAGTTGAAATTGAAGTCAAAATTGAAGTTGAAATTGAAGTTGAAATTGAAGTTGAAATTGAAGTTGAAATTGAAATTGAAATTGAAGTTGAATTTGAAGTTGAAGTTGAAGTTGAATTTGAAGTTGAACTTGAAGTTGAAATTGAAGTTGAAATTGAAGTTGAGATTGAAGTTGAAATTGAAGTTGAAATTGAAGTTGAAATTGAAGTTGAAATTGAAGTTGAAATTGAAGTTGGAATTGAAGTTGAAATTGAAGTTGAAATTGAAGTTGAAATTGAAGTCGAAATTGAAGTTGAAATTGAAGTTGAAATTGAAGTTGAAATTGAAGTTGAAATTGAAATTGAAATTTAATTTGAATTTGAAGTTGAAGTTGAAGTTGAATTTGAAGTTGAACTTGAAGTTGAAATTGAAGTTGAAATTGAAGTTAAAATTGAAGTTGAAATTCAAGTTAAAATTAAAATTGAAATTGAAGTTGAATTTAAGTTGAAGTTCAAGTTAAGTTTGAATATTGAAGTTGAAGTTGTAATTGAAGTTGAAATTGAAGTTGAAATTGAAGTTGAAATTGAAGTTGAGATTGAAGTTGAAATTGAAGTTGAAATTGAAGTTGAAATTGAAGTTGAAATTGAAGTTGAAATTGAAGTTGAAATTGAAGTTGGAATTGAAGTTGAAATTGAAGTTGAAATTGAAGTTGAAATTGAAGTCGAAATTGAAGTTGAAATTGAAGTTGAAATTGAAGTTGAAATTGAAGTTGAAATTGAAGTTGAAATTGAAATTGAAATTTAATTTGAATTTGAAGTTGAAGTTGAAGTTGAATTTGAAGTTGAACTTGAAAGTGAAGTTGAAGTTGAAGTTGAATTTAAGTTGAAGTTCAAGTTAAGTTTGAATATTGAAGTTGAAGTTGTAATTGAAGTTGAAATTGAAGTTGAAATTCAAGTTAAAATTAAAATTGAAATTGAAGTTGAAATTGAAGTTGAAATTGAAGTTGAAATTGAAGTTGAAATTGAAGTTGAAATTGAAGTTGAAATTGAAGTTGAAATTGAAGTTGAAATTGAAGTTGGAATTGAAGTTGAAATTGAAGTTGAAATTGAAGTTGAAATTGAAGTTGAAATTGAAGTTGAAATTGAAGTTGAAATTGAAGTTAAAAATGAAGTTGAAATTGAAGTTGAAATTGAAGTTGAAATTGAAGTTAAAATTGAAGTTAAATTTGAAGTTGAAATTAAAGTTGAAATTGAAGTTAAAACTGAAGTTTAAGTTTAATTGAAGTTAAGTTGAAGTTGAAGTTGAAATTAAAGTTGAAATTGAAGTTGAAATTGAAGTTAAAATTGAAGTTGGAATTGAAGTTGAAATTGAAGTTGAAATTGAAGTTAAAATTGAAGTCGGAATTGAAGTTGAAATTGAAGTTGAAATTGAAATTGAAATTGAAGTTGAAATTGAAGTTGAAATAGAGAGTTGAATAGTTGAAATAGTTGAAATAGTTGAAAATGAAGTTCAATTTAAACGTTAAGTTTAATTGAAGTTAAAGTTGAAATTGAAGTTGAAATTGAAGTTGAAATTGAAGTTGAAATTGAAGTTGAAATTGAAGTTGAAATTGAAGTTGAAATTGAAGTTGGAATTGAAGTTGAAATTGAAGTTGAAATTGAAGTTGAAATTGAAGTTGAAATTGAAGTTGAAATTGAAGTTGAAATTGAAGTTGGAATTGAAGTTGAAATTGAAGTTGAAATTGAAGTTGAAATTGAAGTCAAAATTGAAGTTGAAATTGAAGTTGAAATTGAAGTTGAAATTGAAGTTGAAATTGAAATTGAAATTGAAGTTGAATTTGAAGTTGAAGTTGAAGTTGAATTTGAAGTTGAACTTGAAAGTGAAGTTGAAGTTGAAGTTGAATTTAATTTGAAGTTCAAGTTAAGTTTGAATATTGAAGTTGAAGTTGTAATTGAAGTTGAAATTGAAGTTGAAATTCAAGTTAAAATTAAAATTGAAATTGAAGTTGAAATTGAAGTTGAAATTGAAGTTGAAATTGAAGTTGAAATTGAAGTTGAAATTGAAGTTGAAATTGAAGTTGAAATTGAAGTTGAAATTGAAGTTGAAATTGAAGTTAAAATTGAAGTTGAAATTGAAGTTGAAATTGAAGTTGAAATTGAAGTTAAAATTGAAGTTGAATTTGAAGTTGAAGTTGAAGTTGAATTTGAAATTGAAGTTGAAATTGAAGTTAAAATTGAAGTTGAAATTGAAGTTGAAATTGAAGTTGAAATTGAAGTTGAAATTGAAAGTTGAAATTGAAATTGAAATTGAACTTGAAGTTGAAATTGAAGTTGAAATTGAAGTTGAAATTGAAGTTGAAATTGAAGTTGAAATTGAAGTTGAAATTGAAGTTGAAATTGAAGTTGAGATTGAAGTTGAAATTGAAGTTGAAATTGAAGTTGAAATTGAAGTTGAAATTGAAGTTGAAATTGAAGTTGAAATTGAAGTTGGAATTGAAGTTGAAATTGAAGTTGAAATTGAAGTTGAAATTGAAGTCGAAATTGAAGTTGAAATTGAAGTTGAAATTGAAGTTGAAATTGAAGTTGAAATTGAAATTGAAATTTAATTTGAAGTTGAAGTTGAAGTTGAAGTTGAATTTGAAGTTGAACTTGAAAGTGAAGTTGAAGTTGAAGTTGAATTTAAGTTGAAGTTCAAGTTAAGTTTGAATATTGAAGTTGAAGTTGTAATTGAAGTTGAAATTAAAGTTGAAATTGAAGTTGAAATTGAAGTTGAAATTGAAGTTGAAATTGAAGTTGAAATTGAAGTTGGAATTGAAGTTGAAATTGAAGTTGAAATTGAAGTTGAAATTAAAGTTGAAATTGAAGTTGAAATTGAAGTTGAAATTGAAGTTGAAATTGAAGTTGAAATTGAAGTTGGAATTGAAGTTGAAATTGAAGTTGAAATTGAAGTTGAAATTGAAGTCGAAATTGAAGTTGAAATTGAAGTTGAAATTGAAGTTGAAATTGAAGTTGAAATTGAAGTTGAAATTGAAGTTGAAATTGAAGTTAAAAATGAAGTTGAAATTAAAGTTGAAATTGAAGTTGGAATTGAAGTTGAAATTGAAGTTGAAATTGAAGTTAAAATTGAAGTCGGAATTGAAGTTGAAATTGAAGTTGAAATTGAAGTTGAAATTGAAGTTGAAATTGAAGTTGAAATAGAGAGTTGAATAGTTGAAATAGTTGAAATAGTTGAAAATGAAGTTCAATTTAAACGTTAAGTTTAATTGAAGTTAAAGTTGAAATTGAAGTTGAAATTGAAGTTGAAATTGAAGTTGAAATTGAAGTTGAAATTGAAGTTGAAATTGAAGTTGAAATTGAAGTTGAAATTGAAGTTGGAATTGAAGTTGAAATTGAAGTTGAAATTGAAGTTCAAGTTAAGTTTGAATATTGAAGTTGAAGTTGTAATTGAAGTTGAAATTGAAGTTGAAATTCAAGTTAAAATTAAAATTGAAATTGAAGTTGAAATTGAAGTTGAAATTGAAGTTGAAATTGAAGTTGAAATTGAAGTTGAAATTGAAGTTGAAATTGAAGTTGAAATTGAAGTTGAAATTGAAGTTGAAATTGAAGTTAAAATTGAAGTTGAAATTGAAGTTGAAATTGAAGTTGAAATTGAAGTTAAAATTGAAGTTGAATTTGAAGTTGAAGTTGAAGTTGAATTTGAAATTGAAGTTGAAATTGAAGTTAAAATTGAAGTTGAAATTGAAGTTGAAATTGAAGTTGAAATTGAAGTTGAAATTGAAAGTTGAAATTGAAATTGAAATTGAACTTGAAGTTGAAATTGAAGTTGAAATTGAAGTTGAAATTGAAGTTGAAATTGAAGTTGAAATTGAAGTTGAAATTGAAGTTGAAATTGAAGTTGAGATTGAAGTTGAAATTGAAGTTGAAATTGAAGTTGAAATTGAAGTTGAAATTGAAGTTGAAATTGAAGTTGAAATTGAAGTTGGAATTGAAGTTGAAATTGAAGTTGAAATTGAAGTTGAAATTGAAGTCGAAATCGAAGTTGAAATTGAAGTTGAAATTGAAGTTGAAATTGAAGTTGAAATTGAAATTGAAATTTAATTTGAAGTTGAAGTTGAAGTTGAAGTTGAATTTGAAGTTGAACTTGAAAGTGAAGTTGAAGTTGAAGTTGAATTTAAGTTGAAGTTCAAGTTAAGTTTGAATATTGAAGTTGAAGTTGTAATTGAAGTTGAAATTAAAGTTGAAATTGAAGTTGAAATTGAAGTTGAAATTGAAGTTGAAATTGAAGTTGAAATTGAAGTTGGAATTGAAGTTGAAATTGAAGTTGAAATTGAAGTTGAAATTAAAGTTGAAATTGAAGTTGAAATTGAAGTTGAAATTGAAGTTGAAATTGAAGTTGAAATTGAAGTTGGAATTGAAGTTGAAATTGAAGTTGAAATTGAAGTTGAAATTGAAGTCGAAATTGAAGTTGAAATTGAAGTTGAAATTGAAGTTGAAATTGAAGTTGAAATTGAAGTTGAAATTGAAGTTGAAATTGAAGTTAAAAATGAAGTTGAAATTAAAGTTGAAATTGAAGTTGGAATTGAAGTTGAAATTGAAGTTGAAATTGAAGTTAAAATTGAAGTCGGAATTGAAGTTGAAATTGAAGTTGAAATTGAAGTTGAAATTGAAGTTGAAATTGAAGTTGAAATAGAAAGTTGAATAGTTGAAATAGTTGAAATAGTTGAAAATGAAGTTCAATTTAAACGTTAAGTTTAATTGAAGTTAAAGTTGAAATTGAAGTTGAAATTGAAGTTGAAATTGAAGTTGAAATTGAAGTTGAAATTGAAGTTGAAATTGAAGTTGAAATTGAAGTTGAAATTGAAGTTGGAATTGAAGTTGAAATTGAAGTTGAAATTGAAGTTGAAATTGAAGTTGAAATTGAAGTTGAAATTGAAGTTGAAATTGAAGTTGGAATTGAAGTTGAAATTGAAGTTGAAATTGAAGTTGAAATTGAAGTCAAAATTGAAGTTGAAATTGAAGTTGAAATTGAAGTTGAAATTGAAGTTGAAATTGAAATTGAAATTGAAGTTGAATTTGAAGTTGAAGTTGAAGTTGAATTTGAAGTTGAACTTGAAAGTGAAGTTGAAGTTGAAGTTGAATTTAATTTGAAGTTCAAGTTAAGTTTGAATATTGAAGTTGAAGTTGTAATTGAAGTTGAAATTGAAGTTGAAATTCAAGTTAAAATTAAAATTGAAATTGAAGTTGAAATTGAAGTTGAAATTGAAGTTGAAATTGAAGTTGAAATTGAAGTTGAAATTGAAGTTGAAATTGAAGTTGAAATTGAAGTTGAAATTGAAGTTGAAATTGAAGTTAAAATTGAAGTTGAAATTGAAGTTGAAATTGAAGTTGAAATTGAAGTTAAAATTGAAGTTGAATTTGAAGTTGAAGTTGAAGTTGAATTTGAAATTGAAGTTGAAATTGAAGTTAAAATTGAAGTTGAAATTGAAGTTGAAATTGAAGTTGAAATTGAAGTTGAAATTGAAAGTTGAAATTGAAATTGAAATTGAACTTGAAGTTGAAATTGAAGTTGAAATTGAAGTTGAAATTGAAGTTGAAATTGAAGTTGAAATTGAAGTTGAAATTGAAGTTGAGATTGAAGTTGAAATTGAAGTTGAAATTGAAGTTGAAATTGAAGTTGAAATTGAAGTTGAAATTGAAGTTGAAATTGAAATTGAAATTGAAGTTGAATTTGAAGTTGAAGTTGAAGTTGAATTTGAAGTTGAACTTGAAGTTGAAATTGAAGTTGAAATTGAAGTTGAGATTGAAGTTGAAATTGAAGTTGAAATTGAAGTTGAAATTGAAGTTGAAATTGAAGTTGAAATTGAAGTTGAAATTGAAGTTGGAATTGAAGTTGAAATTGAAGTTGAAATTGAAGTTGAAATTGAAGTCGAAATTGAAGTTGAAATTGAAGTTGAAATTGAAGTTGAAATTGAAGTTGAAATTGAAATTGAAATTTAATTTGAATTTGAAGTTGAAGTTGAAGTTGAATTTGAAGTTGAACTTGAAGTTGAAATTGAAGTTGAAATTGAAGTTGAAATTCAAGTTGAAATTCAAGTTAAAATTAAAATTGAAATTGAAGTTGAATTTAAGTTGAAGTTCAAGTTAAGTTTGAATATTGAAGTTGAAGTTGTAATTGAAGTTGAAATTGAAGTTGAAATTGAAGTTGAAATTGAAGTTGAGATTGAAGTTGAAATTGAAGTTGAAATTGAAGTTGAAATTGAAGTTGAAATTGAAGTTGAAATTGAAGTTGAAATTGAAGTTGGAATTGAAGTTGAAATTGAAGTTGAAATTGAAGTTGAAATTGAAGTCGAAATTGAAGTTGAAATTGAAGTTGAAATTGAAGTTGAAATTGAAGTTGAAATTGAAATTGAAATTTAATTTGAATTTGAAGTTGAAGTTGAAGTTGAATTTGAAGTTGAACTTGAAAGTGAAGTTGAAGTTGAAGTTGAATTTAAGTTGAAGTTCAAGTTAAGTTTGAATATTGAAGTTGAAGTTGTAATTGAAGTTGAAATTGAAGTTGAAATTCAAGTTAAAATTAAAATTGAAATTGAAGTTGAAATTGAAGTTGAAATTGAAGTTGAAATTGAAGTTGAAATTGAAGTTGAAATTGAAGTTGAAATTGAAGTTGAAATTGAAGTTGAAATTGAAGTTGGAATTGAAGTTGAAATTGAAGTTGAAATTGAAGTTGAAATTGAAGTTGAAATTGAAGTTGAAATTGAAGTTGAAATTGAAGTTAAAAATGAAGTTGAAATTGAAGTTGAAATTGAAGTTGAAATTGAAGTTAAAATTGAAGTTAAATTTGAAGTTGAAATTAAAGTTGAAATTGAAGTTAAAACTGAAGTTTAAGTTTAATTGAAGTTAAGTTGAAGTTGAAGTTGAAATTAAAGTTGAAATTGAAGTTGAAATTGAAGTTAAAATTGAAGTTGGAATTGAAGTTGAAATTGAAGTTGAAATTGAAGTTAAAATTGAAGTCGGAATTGAAGTTGAAATTGAAGTTGAAATTGAAGTTGAAATTGAAGTTGAAATTGAAGTTGAAATAGAGAGTTGAATAGTTGAAATAGTTGAAATAGTTGAAAATGAAGTTCAATTTAAACGTTAAGTTTAATTGAAGTTAAAGTTGAAATTGAAGTTGAAATTGAAGTTGAAATTGAAGTTGAAATTGAAGTTGAAATTGAAGTTGAAATTGAAGTTGAAATTGAAGTTGGAATTGAAGTTGAAATTGAAGTTGAAATTGAAGTTGAAATTGAAGTTGAAATTGAAGTTGAAATTGAAGTTGAAATTGAAGTTGGAATTGAAGTTGAAATTGAAGTTGAAATTGAAGTTGAAATTGAAGTCAAAATTGAAGTTGAAATTGAAGTTGAAATTGAAGTTGAAATTGAAGTTGAAATTGAAATTGAAATTGAAGTTGAATTTGAAGTTGAAGTTGAAGTTGAATTTGAAGTTGAACTTGAAAGTGAAGTTGAAGTTGAAGTTGAATTTAATTTGAAGTTCAAGTTAAGTTTGAATATTGAAGTTGAAGTTGTAATTGAAGTTGAAATTGAAGTTGAAATTCAAGTTAAAATTAAAATTGAAATTGAAGTTGAAATTGAAGTTGAAATTGAAGTTGAAATTGAAGTTGAAATTGAAGTTGAAATTGAAGTTGAAATTGAAGTTGAAATTGAAGTTGAAATTGAAGTTGAAATTGAAGTTAAAATTGAAGTTGAAATTGAAGTTGAAATTGAAGTTGAAATTGAAGTTAAAATTGAAGTTGAATTTGAAGTTGAAGTTGAAGTTGAATTTGAAATTGAAGTTGAAATTGAAGTTAAAATTGAAGTTGAAATTGAAGTTGAAATTGAAGTTGAAATTGAAGTTGAAATTGAAGTTGAAATTGAAAGTTGAAATTGAAATTGAAATTGAACTTGAAGTTGAAATTGAAGTTGAAATTGAAGTTGAAATTGAAGTTGAAATTGAAGTTGAAATTGAAGTTGAAATTGAAGTTGAAATTGAAGTTGAGATTGAAGTTGAAATTGAAGTTGAAATTGAAGTTGAAATTGAAGTTGAAATTGAAGTTGAAATTGAAGTTGAAATTGAAGTTGGAATTGAAGTTGAAATTGAAGTTGAAATTGAAGTTGAAATTGAAGTCGAAATTGAAGTTGAAATTGAAGTTGAAATTGAAGTTGAAATTGAAGTTGAAATTGAAATTGAAATTTAATTTGAAGTTGAAGTTGAAGTTGAAGTTGAATTTGAAGTTGAAATTGAAGTTGAAATTGAAGTTAAAAATGAAGTTGAAATTAAAGTTGAAATTGAAGTTGGAATTGAAGTTGAAATTGAAGTTGAAATTGAAGTTAAAATTGAAGTCGGAATTGAAGTTGAAATTGAAGTTAAAATTGAAGTTGAAATTGAAGTTGAAATTGAAGTTGAAATAGAGAGTTGAATAGTTAAAATAGTTGAAATAGTTGAAAATGAAGTTCAATTTAAACGTTAAGTTTAATTGAAGTTAAAGTTGAAATTGAAGTTGAAATTGAAGTTGAAATTGAAGTTGAAATTGAAGTTGAAATTGAAGTTGAAATTGAAGTTGAAATTGAAGTTGAAATTGAAGTTGAAATTGAAGTTGGAATTGAAGTTGAAATTGAAGTTGAAATTGAAGTTGAAATTGAAGTTGAAATTGAAGTTGAAATTGAAGTTGAAATTGAAGTTGGAATTGAAGTTGAAATTGAAGTTGAAATTGAAGTTGAAATTGAAGTCAAAATTGAAGTTGAAATTGAAGTTGAAATTGAAGTTGAAATTGAAGTTGAAATTGAAATTGAAATTGAAGTTGAATTTGAAGTTGAAGTTGAAGTTGAATTTGAAGTTGAACTTGAAAGTGAAGTTGAAGTTGAAGTTGAATTTAATTTGAAGTTCAAGTTAAGTTTGAATATTGAAGTTGAAGTTGTAATTGAAGTTGAAATTGAAGTTGAAATTCAAGTTAAAATTAAAATTGAAATTGAAGTTGAAATTGAAGTTGAAATTGAAGTTGAAATTGAAGTTGAAATTGAAGTTGAAATTGAAGTTGAAATTGAAGTTGAAATTGAAGTTGAAATTGAAGTTAAAATTGAAGTTGAAATTGAAGTTGAAATTGAAGTTGAAATTGAAGTTAAAATTGAAGTTGAATTTGAAGTTGAAGTTGAAGTTGAATTTGAAATTGAAGTTGAAATTGAAGTTAAAATTGAAGTTGAAATTGAAGTTGAAATTGAAGTTGAAATTGAAGTTGAAATTGAAAGTTGAAATTGAAATTGAAGTTGAACTTGAAGTTGAAATTGAAGTTGAAATTGAAGTTGAAATTGAAGTTGAAATTGAAGTTGAAATTGAAGTTGAAATTGAAGTTGAGATTGAAGTTGAAATTGAAGTTGAAATTGAAGTTGAAATTGAAGTTGAAATTGAAGTTGAAATTGAAGTTGAAATTGAAGTTGGAATTGAAGTTGAAATTGAAGTTGAAATTGAAGTTGAAATTGAAGTCGAAATTGAAGTTGAAATTGAAGTTGAAATTGAAGTTGAAATTGAAGTTGAAATTGAAATTGAAATTTAATTTGAATTTGAAGTTGAAGTTGAAGTTGAATTTGAAGTTGAACTTGAAAGTGAAGTTGAAGTTGAAGTTGAATTTAAGTTGAAGTTCAAGTTAAGTTTGAATATTGAAGTTGAAGTTGTAATTGAAGTTGAAATTGAAGTTGAAATTCAAGTTAAAATTAAAATTGAAATTGAAGTTGAAATTGAAGTTGAAATTGAAGTTGAAATTGAAGTTGAAATTGAAGTTGAAATTGAAGTTGAAATTGAAGTTGAAATTGAAGTTGAAATTGAAGTTGGAATTGAAGTTGAAATTGAAGTTGAAATTGAAGTTGAAATTGAAGTTGAAATTGAAGTTGAAATTGAAGTTGAAATTGAAGTTGGAATTGAAGTTGAAATTGAAGTTGAAATTGAAGTTGAAATTGAAGTCAAAATTGAAGTTGAAATTGAAGTTGAAATTGAAGTTGAAATTGAAGTTGAAATTGAAATTGAAATTGAAGTTGAATTTGAAGTTGAAGTTGAAGTTGAATTTGAAGTTGAACTTGAAGTTGAAATTGAAGTTGAAATTGAAGTTGAAATTGAAGTTGAAATTGAAGTTGAAATTGAAGTTGAAATTGAAGTTGAAATTGAAGTTGAAATTGAAGTTGAAATTGAAGTTGGAATTGAAGTTGAAATTGAAGTTGAAATTGAAGTCGAAATTGAAGTCGAAATTGAAGTTGAAATTCAAGTTAAAATTAAAATTGAAATTGAAGTTGAAATTGAAGTTGAAATTGAAGTTGAAATTGAAGTTGAAATTGAAGTTGAAATTGAAGTTGAAATTGAAGTTGAAATTGAAGTTGAAATTGAAGTTAAAATTGAAGTTGAAATTGAAGTTGAAATTGAAGTTGAAATTGAAGTTAAAATTGAAGTTGAATTTGAAGTTGAAGTTGAAGTTGAATTTGAAATTGAAGTTGAAATTGAAGTTAAAATTGAAGTTGAAATTGAAGTTGAAATTGAAGTTGAAATTGAAGTTGAAATTGAAAGTTGAAATTGAAATTGAAATTGAACTTGAAGTTGAAATTGAAGTTGAAATTGAAGTTGAAATTGAAGTTGAAATTGAAGTTGAAATTGAAGTTGAAATTGAAGTTGAGATTGAAGTTGAAATTGAAGTTGAAATTGAAGTTGAAATTGAAGTTGAAATTGAAGTTGAAATTGAAGTTGAAATTGAAGTTGGAATTGAAGTTGAAATTGAAGTTGAAATTGAAGTTGAAATTGAAGTCGAAATTGAAGTTGAAATTGAAGTTGAAATTGAAGTTGAAATTGAAGTTGAAATTGAAATTGAAATTTAATTTGAATTTGAAGTTGAAGTTGAAGTTGAATTTGAAGTTGAACTTGAAAGTGAAGTTGAAGTTGAAGTTGAATTTAAGTTGAAGTTCAAGTTAAGTTTGAATATTGAAGTTGAAGTTGTAATTGAAGTTGAAATTGAAGTTGAAATTCAAGTTAAAATTAAAATTGAAATTGAAGTTGAAATTGAAGTTGAAATTGAAGTTGAAATTGAAGTTGAAATTGAAGTTGAAATTGAAGTTGAAATTGAAGTTGAAATTGAAGTTGAAATTGAAGTTGGAATTGAAGTTGAAATTGAAGTTGAAATTGAAGTTGAAATTGAAGTTGAAATTGAAGTTGAAATTGAAGTTGAAATTGAAGTTGGAATTGAAGTTGAAATTGAAGTTGAAATTGAAGTTGAAATTGAAGTCAAAATTGAAGTTGAAATTGAAGTTGAAATTGAAGTTGAAATTGAAGTTGAAATTGAAATTGAAATTGAAGTTGAATTTGAAGTTGAAGTTGAAGTTGAATTTGAAGTTGAACTTGAAGTTGAAATTGAAGTTGAAATTGAAGTTGAGATTGAAGTTGAAATTGAAGTTGAAATTGAAGTTGAAATTGAAGTTGAAATTGAAGTTGAAATTGAAGTTGAAATTGAAGTTGGAATTGAAGTTGAAATTGAAGTTGAAATTGAAGTTGAAATTGAAGTCGAAATTGAAGTTGAAATTGAAGTTGAAATTGAAGTTGAAATTGAAGTTGAAATTGAAATTGAAATTTAATTTGAATTTGAAGTTGAAGTTGAAGTTGAATTTGAAGTTGAACTTGAAGTTGAAATTGAAGTTGAAATTGAAGTTGAAATTGAAGTTGAAATTGAAGTTGAAATTGAAGTTGAAATTCAAGTTAAAATTAAAATTGAAATTGAAGTTGAATTTAAGTTGAAGTTCAAGTTAAGTTTGAATATTGAAGTTGAAGTTGTAATTGAAGTTGAAATTGAAGTTAAAATTCAAGTTAAAATTAAAATTGAAATTGAAGTTGAAATTGAAGTTGAAATTGAAGTTGAAATTGAAGTTGAAATTGAAGTTGAAATTGAAGTTGAAATTGAAGTTGAAATTGAAGTTAAAATTGAAGTTGAAATTGAAGTTGAAATTGAAGTTGAAATTGAAGTTGAAATTGAAGTTGAAATTGAAAGTTGAAATTGAAGTTAAAATTGAAGTTGAATTTGAAGTTGAAGTTGAAGTTGAATTTGAAATTGAAGTTGAAATTGAAGTTAAAATTGAAGTTGAAATTGAAGTTGAAATTGAAGTTGAAATTGAAGTTGAAATTGAAGTTGAAATTGAAAGTTGAAATTGAAATTGAAATTGAACTTGAAGTTGAAATTGAAGTTGAAATTGAAGTTGAAATTGAAGTTGAAATTGAAGTTGAAATTGAAGTTGAAATTGAAGTTGAGATTGAAGTTGAAATTGAAGTTGAAATTGAAGTTGAAATTGAAGTTGAAATTGAAGTTGAAATTGAAGTTGAAATTGAAGTTGGAATTGAAGTTGAAATTGAAGTTGAAATTGAAGTTGAAATTGAAGTCGAAATTGAAGTTGAAATTGAAGTTGAAATTGAAGTTGAAATTGAAGTTGAAATTGAAGTTGAAATTGAAATTGAAATTTAATTTGAATTTGAAGTTGAAGTTGAAGTTGAATTTGAAGTTGAACTTGAAAGTGAAGTTGAAGTTGAAGTTGAATTTAAGTTGAAGTTCAAGTTAAGTTTGAATATTGAAGTTGAAGTTGTAATTGAAGTTGAAATTGAAGTTGAAATTCAAGTTAAAATTAAAATTGAAATTGAAGTTGAAATTGAAGTTGAAATTGAAGTTGAAATTGAAGTTGAAATTGAAGTTGAAATTGAAGTTGAAATTGAAGTTTAAATTGAAGTTGAAATTGAAGTTGAAATTGAAGTTGAAATTGGAGTTAAAATTGAAGTTAAAATTGAAGTTGAAATTTAAGTTGAAATTGAAGTTAAAATTGAAGTTGAAATTGAAGTTGAAATTGAAGTTGAAATTGAAGTTAAAATTGAAGTTGAATTTGAAGTTGAAGTTGAAGTTGAATTTGAAATTGAAGTTGAAATTGAAGTTAAAATTGAAGTTGAAGTTGAAGTTGAAATTGAAGTTGAAATTGAAGTTGAAATTGAAGTTGAAATTGAAGTTGAAATTGAAAGTTGAAATTGAAATTGAAATTGAAGTTGAAATTGAAGTTAAAATTGAAGTTTAAGTTTAATTGAAGTTAAAGTTGAAGATGAATTTGAAGTTGAACTTGAAAGTGAAGTTGAAGTTGAAGTTGAAGTTAAGTTGTAGATGAATTTGAAGTTGAACTTGAAAGTGAAGTTGAAGTTAAAGTTGAAGTTAAAGTTGAAGTTAAGTTGAAGTTGAAGTTAAGTTTGAAATTGAAGTTTAAGTTGAATTTGAAATTAAAATTGAAGTTGAAATTGAAGTTGAAATTGAAGTTGAAATTGAAGTTGAAATTGAAGTTGAAATTGAAGTTGAAATTGAAGTTGAAATTGAAGTAGAAATTGAAGTTGAAATTGAAGTTGAAATTGAAGTTGAAATTGAAGTTGAAATTGAAGTTGAAATTGAAGTTGAAATTGAAGTTAAAATTGAAATTGAAATTGAAGTTAAAATTGAAGTTGAAATTAAAGTTGAAATTGAAGTTGAAATTGAAGTTGAAATTAAAGTTGAAATTGAAGTTGAAATTGAAGTTGAAATTGAAGTTGAGGTTGAAGTTGAAATTGAAGTTGAAGTTAAAATTGAAATTGAAGTTGAAGTTGAAGTTGAAGTTATATTTGATGTTGAAGTTGAAGTTGAAGTTGAAGTTGAAATTGAAATTGAAGTTAAATTTGAAGTTGAGGTTGAAGTTGAAGTTGAAGTAAAAATTGAAGTTGAAGTTAAGTGGAAGAAGACATTGAAGTTGGGGCTGATGTAGGAGTTGAAGTTGAAATTGGAGATGAAATTGAAGTTGTATTTGAAGTTGAGGTTGAAGTTGAAATAGAAGTTGAAGTTGAAGTTAAAGTAGAAGTTGATGTTGAAGTTGAAGTTAAAGTTGAAGTTGAAGGTAAAGTTATAGTTGAAGTTGAAGTTAAGTTGAAGATGACATTGAAGTTGGAGTTGAAGTAGGTGTTGAAGTTGAAGTTGAAGTTGAAAATGAAATTGAAGTTGAATTTGAAGTTGAAGATAAAGTTAAAGTTTAAGTTTAAGTTGCAGTTTAATTTGAAGATGAAATTAAATTTGAATTTGAAGTTGAGGTTGACATTGAAGTTGAAGTTAAAATTGAAGTTGAAGTTAAGTTGAAGATGACATTGAAGTTGGAGTTGAAGTAGGTGTTGAAGTTGAAGTTGAAGTTGAATTTAAAGGTGAGGTTGAAGTTGAAATTGAAGTTGAAGTTAAAATTGAAATTGAAGTTGAAGTTGAAGTCGAAGTTATAGTTGATGTTGAAGTTGAAGTTGAAGTTGAAGTTGAAATTGAAATTGAAATTGAAGTTGAAGTTAAAGTTTCAGTTGAAATTGAAGATGACATTGAAGTTGAAGTTGAAATTGAAGTTGATCTTGAAGTTGAAGTTGATGTTGGGGTTGAAGTTGTGTTTGAAGTTGAAGTTGAAGATGAAGTTGAAGTTGAAGTTGAAGCTGAAATTGAAGATGAAATTGAAATTGAATTTGAAGTTGAATTTGAAGTTGTACTTGAAGTTGAAGATGATGTTGATGTAAAAGTTATTGTAGAAGTTGAAGTTGAATATGAAGTTAAAATTGAAGTTTATGTTTAAGTTGCAGTTGAATTAAAGATAAAATTGAAGTTAAATTTGAAGTTGAGGTTGAAGTTGCAGTTGAAGATCACATTGAAGTTGGGGTTGTTGTATTAGTTGAAGTTGAAGTTGGAAATGAAATTGAAGTTGAGGTTGAAGTTGAAATAGAAGTTGAAGTTGAAGTTAAAATAGAAGTTGATGTTGAAGTTGAAGTAGAAGTTGAAATTGAAGTTGAAGTTGAAGTTGACATTGAATTTGAATTTGAAATTGAAGTTGAAGTTGAATTCGAAGTCAAAGTCAAAGTCAAAATAGCAGTTGAAGTTAAAGTTAAAATTGAATATGATATTTTAGTTGAAGGTAAAGTTGAAGTTGAAGTTGATCTTGAAGTTGATGTCATACTTGAAATTAAATTTGATGTTGAGGTTGAAGTTGTTGTTGAATTTGAAGTTGATGTTGAAGTTGAAGTTAAAATTGAATTTGAAGTTGAAGTTAAAGTTAAAGTTGAAGTTGAGGTTGAAGTTGTTGTTGAAGTTGTAGTTGAAGATGAAATTGAAATTAAAGTTGACGTCGAAGTTATAGTTGATGTTGAAGTTGAAGTTGAAGTTGAATTCGAAGTTGAAATCGAACTCAAAATTGCAGTTGAAGTTAAAGTTGAAATTGAATATATGTTACTTGAAGGTGAAATTAAAGTTGAAGTTGAAGTTGAAGTTGAAGTTGAATTCGAAGTCGAAGTCGAAGTCAAAATTGCAGTTGAAGTTAAAGTTGAAATTGAATATGATATTTTAGTTGAAGGTAAAGTTGAAGATGAAGTTGAAGTTGAAATTGAAGTTGAAGTTGAAGTTAAAGTTTCAGTTGAAATTGAAGCTGACAATGAAGTTGAAGTTGAAATTGAAGTTGATCTTGAAGTTGAAGTTGATGTTGAGGTTGAAGATGTTGTTGAAGTTGAAATTGAAGATGAAGTTGAAGTTGAATTTGAAGTTGAGCTGAAATTGAAGATGAAATTGAAGTTGAATTTGAAGTTGAGGTTGAAGTTGTACTTGAAGTTGAAGATGATGTTGAGGTTAAAGTTATTGTAGAAGTTGAAGTTGAATATGAAGTTAAATTTGAAGTTTATGTTTAAGTTGCAGTTGAATTGAAGATGAAATTGAAGTTAAATTTGAAGTTGAGGTTGAAGATGAAGTTGAAGTAAAAATTGAAGTTGAAGTTAAGTGGAAGATGACATTGAATTTGGGGATGATGTAGGAGTTGAAGTTGAAGTTGGAGATGAAATTGAAGTTGAATTTGAAGTTGAGGTTGAAGTTGAAATAGAATTTGAAGTTGAAGTTAAAGTAGAAGTTGATGTTGAAGTAGAAGTTAAAGTTGAAGTTGAAGTTGAAGTTATAGTTGAAGTTGAAGTTAAGTTGAAGATGACATTGAAGTTGGAGTTGAAGTAGGTGTTGAAGTTGAAGTTGAAGTTGTTGTTGAAGTTGTAGTTGAAGATAAAGTTGAAGTTGAAGTTGAAGTTGAAAATGAAATTGAAGTTGAATTTGAAGTTGAAGTTAAAGTTGAAATTGAAATTGAAGTTGAAGTTAAAGTTTCAGTTGAAATTGAAGATGACATTGAAGTTGAAGTTGAAATTGAAGTTGATCTTGAAGTTGAAGTTGATGTTGGGGTTGAAGATGTGTTTGAAGTTGAAGTTGAAGATGAAGTTGAAGTTGAAGTTGAAGCTGAAATTGAAGATGAAATTGAAATTGAATTTGAAGTTGAGGTTGAAGTTGTACTTGAAGTTGAAGATGATGTTGATGTTAAAGTTATTGTAGAAGTTGAAGTTGAATATGAAGTTCAAATTGAAGTTTATGTTTAAGTTGCAGTTGAATTAAAGATAAAATTGAAGTTAAATTTGAAGTTGAGGTTGAAGTTGCAGTTGAAGATCACATTGAAGTTGGGGTTGATGTAGGAGTTGAAGTTGAAGTTGGAAATGAAATTGAAGTTGAGGTTGAAGTTGAAATAGAAGTTGAAGTTGAAGTTAAAATAGAAGTTGATGTTGAAGTTGAAGTAGAAGTTGAAATTGAAGTTGAAGTTGAAGTTGACATTGAATTTGAATTTGAAATTGAAGTTGAAGTTGAATTCGAAGTCAAAGTCAAAATCAAAATTGCAGTTGAAGTTAAAGTTGAAATTGAATATTTGTTACTTGAAGGTGAAATTAAAGTTGAAGTTGAAGTTGAAATTGAAGTTGAAGTTGAAGTAAAAGTTTAATTTGAAATTGAAGATGACATTGAAGTTGAAGTAAAAATTGAAGTTGAAGTTAAGTTGAAGATGACATTGAAGTTGGGGTTGATGTAGGAGTTGAAGTTGAAGTTGAAGTTGGAGATGAAATTGAAGTTGATTTTCAAGTTGAGGTTGAAGTTGAAATTGAAGTTGAAGTTGAAGTTAAAGTTCAAGTTGAAGTTCAAGTTGAAGTTCAAGTTCAAGTTCAAGTTGAAGTTGACTTCGAAGTTGAAGTTAAAGTTGAAGTGAAAGTTGAACTATAAGTTAAAGTTGAAATTGAAGTATAGGTTCAAATGAAATTTGAAGTTGAAGTTGAATTTGAATTTGAAGTTGAACTTGAAAGTGAAGTTGAAGTTGAAGTTGAAGTTTAAGTTGAAGTTAAGTTGAAGTTGAAGTTAAGTTGAAGTTTAAGTTAAGTTTGAAATTGAAGTTGAAGTTGAAATTGAAGTTGAAATTGAAGTTGAAATTGAAGTTGAAATTGAAATTGAAATTGAAGTTGAAATTGAAGTTGAAATTGAAGTTGAAATTGAAGTTGAGATTAAAGTTGAAATTGAAGTTGAAATTGAAGTTAAAATTGAAGTTTAAGTTTAAGTGAAGTTAAAGTTAAAGTTGAAGTTGAAATTGAAGTTGAACTTGAAGGTGAAATTGAAGTTGAAGTTAAGTTTGAAATTGAAATTAAATTTGAAGTTGAAATTGTAGTTAAAATTGAAGTTTAAGTTTAATTTAAGGTTAAAGTTTAAGTTTAAGTTGAATTTGAAGTTGAACTTGAAGGTGAAGTTGAAGTTCAAGTTAAGTTTGAAGTTGAAATCGAAGTTGAATTTGAAATTGAAATTGAAGTTTAAATTTAAGTTAAGGTTTAAGTTGAATTTAAAATTGAACTTGAAGGTGAAGTTGAAGTAGAAGTTAAGTTTGAAGTTAAAATTGAAGTAGATTTTGAAGTTGAAATTGAAGTTGAAATTGAAGTTGAAATTGAAGTTGAAATTGAAGTTGAAATTGAAGTTGAAATTGAAGTTGAAATTGAAGTTGAAATTGAAGTTGAAAATGAAGTTGAATTTGAAGTTGAAATTGAAGTTGAAATTGAAGTTGAAATTGAAGTTGAAATTGAAGTTGAAATTGAAGTTGAAATTGAAGTTGAAATTGAAGTTGAAATTGAAGTTTAAGTTTAAGTAAAGTTAAAGTTGAAGTTGAAGTTGAATTTGAAGTTGAACTTGAAAGTGAAATTGAAGTTGAAGTTAAGTTTGAAATTGAAATTGAATTTGAAGTTGAAATTGTAGTTAAAATTGAAGTTTAAGTTTAATTTAAGGTTAAAGTTTAAGTTTAAGTTGAAATTGAAGTTAAAATTGAAGTTTAAGTTTAAGTGAAGTTAAAGTTAAAGTTGAAGTTGAATTTGAAGTTGAACTTGAAGGGAAATTGAAGTTGAAGTTAAGTTTGAAATTGAAATTGAATTTGAAGTTGAAAATGTAGTTAAAATTGAAGTTTAAGTTTAATTTAAGGTTAAAGTTGAACTTTAAGTTGAATTTGAAGTTGAATTTGAGGTGAAGTTGAAGTTCAAGTTAAGTTTGAAGTTGAAATTGAAGTTGAATTTGAAATTGAAATTGAAGTTTAAATTTAAGTTAAGGTTTAAGTTGAATTTAAAATTGAACTTGAAGGTGAAGTTGAAGTTGAAGTTAAGTTTGAAGTTGAAATTGAAGTAGAGTTTGAAGTTGAAATTGAAGTTGAAATTGAAGTTGAAATTGAAGTTGAAATTGAAGTTGAAATTGAAGTTGAAATTGAAGTTGAAATTGAAGTTGAAATTGAAGTTGAAGTTGAATTCGAAGTCAAAGTCAAAGTCAAAATAGCAGTTGAAGTTAAAGTTAAAATTGAATATGATATTTTAGTTGAAGGTAAAGTTGAAGTTGAAGTTGATCTTGAAGTTGATGTCATACTTGAAATTAAATTTGATGTTGAGGTTGAAGTTGTTGTTGAATTTGAAGTTGATGTTGAAGTTGAAGTTAAAATTGAATTTGAAGTTGAAGTTAAAGTTAAAGTTGAAGTTGAGGTTGAAGTTGTTGTTGAAGTTGTAGTTGAAGATGAAATTGAAATTAAAGTTGACGTCGAAGTTATAGTTGATGTTGAAGTTGAAGTTGAAGTTGAATTCGAAGTTGAAATCGAACTCAAAATTGCAGTTGAAGTTAAAGTTGAAATTGAATATATGTTACTTGAAGGTGAAATTAAAGTTGAAGTTGAAGTTGAAGTTGAAGTTGAATTCGAAGTCGAAGTCGAAGTCAAAATTGCAGTTGAAGTTAAAGTTGAAATTGAATATGATATTTTAGTTGAAGGTAAAGTTGAAGATGAAGTTGAAGTTGAAATTGAAGTTGAAGTTGAAGTTAAAGTTTCAGTTGAAATTGAAGCTGACAATGAAGTTGAAGTTGAAATTGAAGTTGATCTTGAAGTTGAAGTTGATGTTGAGGTTGAAGATGTTGTTGAAGTTGAAATTGAAGATGAAGTTGAAGTTGAATTTGAAGTTGAGCTGAAATTGAAGATGAAATTGAAGTTGAATTTGAAGTTGAGGTTGAAGTTGTACTTGAAGTTGAAGATGATGTTGAGGTTAAAGTTATTGTAGAAGTTGAAGTTGAATATGAAGTTAAATTTGAAGTTTATGTTTAAGTTGCAGTTGAATTGAAGATGAAATTGAAGTTAAATTTGAAGTTGAGGTTGAAGATGAAGTTGAAGTAAAAATTGAAGTTGAAGTTAAGTGGAAGATGACATTGAATTTGGGGATGATGTAGGAGTTGAAGTTGAAGTTGGAGATGAAATTGAAGTTGAATTTGAAGTTGAGGTTGAAGTTGAAATAGAATTTGAAGTTGAAGTTAAAGTAGAAGTTGATGTTGAAGTAGAAGTTAAAGTTGAAGTTGAAGTTGAAGTTATAGTTGAAGTTGAAGTTAAGTTGAAGATGACATTGAAGTTGGAGTTGAAGTAGGTGTTGAAGTTGAAGTTGAAGTTGTTGTTGAAGTTGTAGTTGAAGATAAAGTTGAAGTTGAAGTTGAAGTTGAAAATGAAATTGAAGTTGAATTTGAAGTTGAAGTTAAAGTTGAAATTGAAATTGAAGTTGAAGTTAAAGTTTCAGTTGAAATTGAAGATGACATTGAAGTTGAAGTTGAAATTGAAGTTGATCTTGAAGTTGAAGTTGATGTTGGGGTTGAAGATGTGTTTGAAGTTGAAGTTGAAGATGAAGTTGAAGTTGAAGTTGAAGCTGAAATTGAAGATGAAATTGAAATTGAATTTGAAGTTGAGGTTGAAGTTGTACTTGAAGTTGAAGATGATGTTGATGTTAAAGTTATTGTAGAAGTTGAAGTTGAATATGAAGTTCAAATTGAAGTTTATGTTTAAGTTGCAGTTGAATTAAAGATAAAATTGAAGTTAAATTTGAAGTTGAGGTTGAAGTTGCAGTTGAAGATCACATTGAAGTTGGGGTTGATGTAGGAGTTGAAGTTGAAGTTGGAAATGAAATTGAAGTTGAGGTTGAAGTTGAAATAGAAGTTGAAGTTGAAGTTAAAATAGAAGTTGATGTTGAAGTTGAAGTAGAAGTTGAAATTGAAGTTGAAGTTGAAGTTGACATTGAATTTGAATTTGAAATTGAAGTTGAAGTTGAATTCGAAGTCAAAGTCAAAATCAAAATTGCAGTTGAAGTTAAAGTTGAAATTGAATATTTGTTACTTGAAGGTGAAATTAAAGTTGAAGTTGAAGTTGAAATTGAAGTTGAAGTTGAAGTAAAAGTTTAATTTGAAATTGAAGATGACATTGAAGTTGAAGTAAAAATTGAAGTTGAAGTTAAGTTGAAGATGACATTGAAGTTGGGGTTGATGTAGGAGTTGAAGTTGAAGTTGAAGTTGGAGATGAAATTGAAGTTGATTTTCAAGTTGAGGTTGAAGTTGAAATTGAAGTTGAAGTTGAAGTTAAAGTTCAAGTTGAAGTTCAAGTTGAAGTTCAAGTTCAAGTTCAAGTTGAAGTTGACTTCGAAGTTGAAGTTAAAGTTGAAGTGAAAGTTGAACTATAAGTTAAAGTTGAAATTGAAGTATAGGTTCAAATGAAATTTGAAGTTGAAGTTGAATTTGAATTTGAAGTTGAACTTGAAAGTGAAGTTGAAGTTGAAGTTGAAGTTTAAGTTGAAGTTAAGTTGAAGTTGAAGTTAAGTTGAAGTTTAAGTTAAGTTTGAAATTGAAGTTGAAGTTGAAATTGAAGTTGAAATTGAAGTTGAAATTGAAGTTGAAATTGAAATTGAAATTGAAGTTGAAATTGAAGTTGAAATTGAAGTTGAAATTGAAGTTGAGATTAAAGTTGAAATTGAAGTTGAAATTGAAGTTAAAATTGAAGTTTAAGTTTAAGTGAAGTTAAAGTTAAAGTTGAAGTTGAAATTGAAGTTGAACTTGAAGGTGAAATTGAAGTTGAAGTTAAGTTTGAAATTGAAATTAAATTTGAAGTTGAAATTGTAGTTAAAATTGAAGTTTAAGTTTAATTTAAGGTTAAAGTTTAAGTTTAAGTTGAATTTGAAGTTGAACTTGAAGGTGAAGTTGAAGTTCAAGTTAAGTTTGAAGTTGAAATCGAAGTTGAATTTGAAATTGAAATTGAAGTTTAAATTTAAGTTAAGGTTTAAGTTGAATTTAAAATTGAACTTGAAGGTGAAGTTGAAGTAGAAGTTAAGTTTGAAGTTAAAATTGAAGTAGATTTTGAAGTTGAAATTGAAGTTGAAATTGAAGTTGAAATTGAAGTTGAAATTGAAGTTGAAATTGAAGTTGAAATTGAAGTTGAAATTGAAGTTGAAATTGAAGTTGAAAATGAAGTTGAATTTGAAGTTGAAATTGAAGTTGAAATTGAAGTTGAAATTGAAGTTGAAATTGAAGTTGAAATTGAAGTTGAAATTGAAGTTGAAATTGAAGTTGAAATTGAAGTTTAAGTTTAAGTAAAGTTAAAGTTGAAGTTGAAGTTGAATTTGAAGTTGAACTTGAAAGTGAAATTGAAGTTGAAGTTAAGTTTGAAATTGAAATTGAATTTGAAGTTGAAATTGTAGTTAAAATTGAAGTTTAAGTTTAATTTAAGGTTAAAGTTTAAGTTTAAGTTGAAATTGAAGTTAAAATTGAAGTTTAAGTTTAAGTGAAGTTAAAGTTAAAGTTGAAGTTGAATTTGAAGTTGAACTTGAAGGGAAATTGAAGTTGAAGTTAAGTTTGAAATTGAAATTGAATTTGAAGTTGAAAATGTAGTTAAAATTGAAGTTTAAGTTTAATTTAAGGTTAAAGTTGAACTTTAAGTTGAATTTGAAGTTGAATTTGAGGTGAAGTTGAAGTTCAAGTTAAGTTTGAAGTTGAAATTGAAGTTGAATTTGAAATTGAAATTGAAGTTTAAATTTAAGTTAAGGTTTAAGTTGAATTTAAAATTGAACTTGAAGGTGAAGTTGAAGTTGAAGTTAAGTTTGAAGTTGAAATTGAAGTAGAGTTTGAAGTTGAAATTGAAGTTGAAATTGAAGTTGAAATTGAAGTTGAAATTGAAGTTGAAATTGAAGTTGAAATTGAAGTTGAAATTGAAGTTGAAATTGAAGTTGAAAATGAAGTTGAATTTGAAGTTGAAATTGAAGTTGAAATTGAAGTTGAAATTGAAGTTGAAATTGAAGTTGAAATTGATGTTGAAATTGAAGTTGAGATTGAAGTTGAAATTGAAGTTGAAATTGAAGTTGAAATTGAAGTTTAAGTTTAAGTAAAGTTAAAGTTGAAGTTGAAGTTGAATTTGAAGTTGAACTTGAAAATGAAATTGAAGTTGAAGTTAAGTTTGAAATTGAAATTGAATTTGAAGTTGAAATTGTAGTTAAAATTGAAGTTTAAGTTAAATTTAAGGTTAAAGTTTAAGTTTAAGTTGAAATTGAAGTTAAAATTGAAGTTTAAGTTTAAGTGAAGTTAAAGTTAAAGTTGAAGTTGAATTTGAAGTTGAACTTGAAGGTGAAATTGAAGTTGAAATTAAGTTTGAAATTGAAATTGAATTTGAAGTTGAAAATGTAGTTAAAATTGAAGTTTAAGTTTAATTTAAGGTTAAAGTTGAAGTTTAAGTTGAATTTAAAGTTGAACTTGAAGGTGAAGTTGAAGTTCAAGTTAAGTTTGAAGTTGAAATTGAAGTTGAATTTGAAATTGAAATTGAAGTTTAAATTTAAGTTAAGGTTTAAGTTGAATTTAAAATTGAACTTGAAGGTGAAGTTGAAGTTGAAGTTAAGTTTGAAGTTGAAATTGAAGTAGAGTTTGAAGTTGAAATTGAAGTTGAAATTGAAGTTGAAATTGAAGTTGAAATTGAAGTTGAAATTGAAGTTGAAATTGAAGTTGAAATTGAAGTTGAAATTGAAGTTGAAAATGAAGTTGAATTTGAAGTTGAAATTGAAGTTGAAATTGAAGTTGAAATTGAAGTTGAAATTGAAGTTGAAATTGATGTTGAAATTGAAGTTGAGATTGAAGTTGAAATTGAAGTTGAAATTGAAGTTGAAATTGAAGTTTAATTTAAGTAAAGTTAAAGTTGAAGTTGAAGTTGAATTTGAAGTTGAACTTGAAAGTGAAATTGAAGTTGAAGTTAAGTTTGAAATTGAAATTGAATTTGAAGTTGAAATTGTAGTTAAAATTGAAGTTTAAGTTAAATTTAAGGTTAAAGTTTAAGTTTAAGTTGAAATTGAAGTTAAAATTGAAGTTTAAGTTTAAGTGAAGTTAAAGTTAAAGTTGAAGTTGAATTTGAAGTTGAACTTGAAGGTGAAATTGAAGTTGAAGTTAAGTTTGAAATTGAAATTGAATTTGAAGTTGAAAATGTAGTTAAAATTGAAGTTTAAGTTTAATTTAAGGTTAAAGTTGAAGTTTAAGTTGAATTTAAAGTTGAACTTGAAGGTGAAGTTGAAGTTCAAGTTAAGTTTGAAGTTGAAATTGAAGTTGAATTTGAAATTGAAATTGAAGTTTAAATTTAAGTTAAGGTTTAAGTTGAATTTAAAATTGAACTTGAAGGTGAAGTTGAAGTTGAAGTTAAGTTTGAAGTTGAAATTGAAGTAGAGTTTGAAGTTGAAATTGAAGTTGAAATTGAAGTTAAAATTGAAGTTGAAATTGAAGTTGAAATTGAAGTTAAAATTGAAGTTTAAGTTTAAGTGAAGTTAAAGTTAAAGTTGAAGTTGAATTTGAAGTTGAACTTGAAGGTGAAATTGAAGTTGAAGTTAAGTTTGAAATTGAAATTGAATTTGAAGTTGAAATTGTAGTTAAAATTGAAGTTTAAGTTTATTTTAAGGTTAAAGTTTAAGTTTAAGTTCAAATTGAAGTTAAAATTGAAGTTTAAGTTTAAGTGAAGTTAAAGTTAAAGTTGAAGTTGAAATTGAAGTTGAACTTGAAGGTGAAATTGAAGTTGAAGTTAAGTTTGAAATTGAAATTGAATTTGAAGTTGAAATTGTAGTTAAAATTAAAGTTTAAGTTTAATTTAAGGTTAAAGTTTAAGTTTAAGTTGAATTTGAAGTTGAACTTGAAGGTGAAGTTGAAGTTCAAGTTAAGTTTGAAGTTGAAATCGAAGTTGAATTTGAAATTGAAATTGAAGTTTAAATTTAAGTTAAGGTTTAAGTTGAATTTAAAATTGAACTTGAAGGTGAAGTTGAAGTTGAAGTTAACTTTGAAGTTGAAATTGAAGTAGAGTTTGAAGTTGAAATTGAAGTTGAAATTGAAGTTGAAATTGAAGTTGAAATTGAAGTTGAAATTGAAGTTGAAATTGAAGTTGAAATTGAAGTTGAAATTGAAGTTGAAATTGAAGTTGAAATTGAAGTTGAAAATGAAGTTGAATTTGAAGTTGAAATTGAAGTTGAAATTGAAGTTGAAATTGAAGTTGAAATTGAAGTTGAAATTGATGTTGAAATTGAAGTTGAGATTGAATTTGAAATTGAAGTTGAAATTGAAGTTTAATTTTAAGTAAAGTTAAAGTTGAAGTTGAAGTTGAATTTGAAGTTGAACTTGAAGGTGAAATTGAAGTTGAAGTTAAGTTTGAAATTGAAATTGAATTTGAAGTTGAAATTGTAGTTAAAATTGAAGTTTAAGTTTATTTTAAGGTTAAAGTTTAAGTTTAAGTTCAAATTGAAGTTAAAATTGAAGTTTAAGTTTAAGTGAAGTTAAAGTTAAAGTTGAAGTTGAAATTGAAGTTGAACTTGAAGGTGAAATTGAAGTTGAAGTTAAGTTTGAAATTGAAATTGAATTTGAAGTTGAAAATGTAGTTAAAATTGAAGTTTAAGTTTAATTTAAGGTTAAAGTTGAAGTTTAAGTTGAATTTAAAGTTGAACTTGAAGGTGAAGTTGAAGTTCAAGTTAAGTTTGAAGTTGAAATTGAAGTTGAATTTGAAATTGAAATTGAAGTTTAAATTTAAGTTAAGGTTTAAGTTGAATTTAGAATTGAACTTGAAGGTGAAGTTGAAGTTGAAGTTAAGTTTAAAGTTGAAATTGAAGTAGAGTTTGAAGTTGAAATTGAAGTTGAAATTGAAGTTGAAATTGAAGTTGAAATTGAAGTTGAAATTGAAGTTGAAATTGAAGTTGAAATTGAAGTTGAAATTGAAGTTGAAAATGAAGTTGAATTTGAAGTTGAAATTGAAGTTGAAATTGAAGTTGAAATTGAAGTTGAAATTGAAGTTGAAATTGATGTTGAAATTGAAGTTGAGATTGAAGTTGAAATTGAAGTTGAAATTGAAGTTAAAATTGAAGTTTAAGTTTAAGTAAAGTTAAAGTTGAAGTTGAAGTTGAATTTGAAGTTGAACTTGAAAGTGAAATTGAAGTTGAAGTTAAGTTTGAAATTGAAATTGAATTTGAAGTTGAAATTGTAGTTAAAATTGAAGTTTAAGTTAAATTTAAGGTTAAAGTTTAAGTTTAAGTTGAAATTGAAGTTAAAATTGAAGTTTAAGTTTAAGTGAAGTTAAAGTTAAAGTTGAAGTTGAATTTGAAGTTGAACTTGAAGGTGAAATTGAAGTTGAAGTTAAGTTTGAAATTGAAATTGAATTTGAAGTTGAAAATGTAGTTAAAATTGAAGTTTAAGTTTAATTTAAGGTTAAAGTTGAAGTTTAAGTTGAAATTAAAGTTGAACTTGAAGGTGAAGTTGAAGTTCAAGTTAAGTTTGAAGTTGAAATTGAAGTTGAATTTGAAATTGAAATTGAAGTTTAAATTTAAGTTAAGGTTTAAGTTGAATTTAAAATTGAACTTGAAGGTGAAGTTGAAGTTGAAGTTAAGTTTGAAGTTGAAATTGAAGTAGAGTTTGAAGTTGAAATTGAAGTTGAAATTGAAGTTAAAATTGAAGTTGAAATTGAAGTTGAAATTGAAGTTAAAATTGAAGTTTAAGTTTAAGTGAAGTTAAAGTTAAAGTTGAAGTTGAATTTGAAGTTGAACTTGAAGGTGAAATTGAAGTTGAAGTTAAGTTTGAAATTGAAATTGAATTTGAAGTTGAAATTGTAGTTAAAATTGAAGTTTAAGTTTATTTTAAGGTTAAAGTTTAAGTTTAAGTTCAAATTGAAGTTAAAATTGAAGTTTAAGTTTAAGTGAAGTTAAAGTTAAAGTTGAAGTTGAAATTGAAGTTGAACTTGAAGGTGAAATTGAAGTTGAAGTTAAGTTTGAAATTGAAATTGAATTTGAAGTTGAAATTGTAGTTAAAATTGAAGTTTAAGTTTAATTTAAGGTTAAAGTTTAAGTTTAAGTTGAATTTGAAGTTGAACTTGAAGGTGAAGTTGAAGTTCAAGTTAAGTTTGAAGTTGAAATCGAAGATGAATTTGAAATTGAAATTGAAGTTTAAATTTAAGTTAAGGTTTAAGTTGAATTTAAAATTGAACTTGAAGGTGAAGTTGAAGTTGAAGTTAACTTTGAAGTTGAAATTGAAGTAGTTTGAAGTTGAAATTGAAGTTGAAATTGAAGTTGAAATTGAAGTTGAAATTGAAGTTGAAATTGAAGTTGAAATTGAAGTTGAAATTGAAGTTGAAATTGAAGTTGAAATTGAAGTTGAAATTGAAGTTGAAATTGAAGTTGAAAATGAAGTTGAATTTGAAGTTGAAATTGAAGCTGAAATTGAAGTTGAAATTGAAGTTGAAATTGAAGTTGAAATTGATGTTGAAATTGAAGTTGAGATTGAATTTGAAATTGAAGTTGAAATTGAAGTTTAATTTTAAGTAAAGTTAAAGTTGAAGTTGAAGTTGAATTTGAAGTTGAACTTGAAGGTGAAATTGAAGTTGAAGTTAAGTTTGAAATTGAAATTGAATTTGAAGTTGAAGTTGAAATTGATGTTGAAATTGAAGTTGAGATTGAAGTTGAAATTGAAGTTGAGATTGAAGTTGAAATTGAAGTTGAAAATGAAGTTTAAGTTTAAGTAAAGTTAAAGTTGAAGTTGAAGTTGAATTTGAAGTTGAACTTGAAGGGAAATTGAAGTTGAAGTTAAGTTTGAAATTGAAATTGAATTTGAAGTTGAAAATGTAGTTAAAATTGAAGTTTAAGTTTAATTTAAGGTTAAAGTTGAACTTTAAGTTGAATTTGAAGTTGAATTTGAGGTGAAGTTGAAGTTCAAGTTAAGTTTGAAGTTGAAATTGAAGTTGAATTTGAAATTGAAATTGAAGTTTAAATTTAAGTTAAGGTTTAAGTTGAATTTAAAATTGAACTTGAAGGTGAAGTTGAAGTTGAAGTTAAGTTTGAAGTTGAAATTGAAGTAGAGTTTGAAGTTGAAATTGAAGTTGAAATTGAAGTTGAAATTGAAGTTGAAATTGAAGTTGAAATTGAAGTTGAAATTGAAGTTGAAATTGAAGTTGAAATTGAAGTTGAAAATGAAGTTGAATTTGAAGTTGAAATTGAAGTTGAAATTGAAGTTGAAATTGAAGTTGAAATTGAAGTTGAAATTGAAGTTGAAATTGATGTTGAAATTGAAGTTGAGATTGAAGTTGAAATTGAAGTTGAAATTGAAGTTGAAATTGAAGATTAAGTTTAAGTAAAGTTAAAGTTGAAGTTGAAGTTGAATTTGAAGTTGAACTTGAAAGTGAAATTGAAGTTGAAGTTAAGTTTGAAATTGAAATTGAATTTGAAGTTGAAATTGTAGTTAAAATTGAAGTTTAAGTTAAATTTAAGGTTAAAGTTTAAGTTTAAGTTGAAATTGAAGTTAAAATTGAAGTTTAAGTTTAAGTGAAGTTAAAGTTAAAGTTGAAGTTGAATTTGAAGTTGAACTTGAAGGTGAAATTGAAGTTGAAGTTAAGTTTGAAATTGAAATTGAATTTGAAGTTGAAAATGTAGTTAAAATTGAAGTTTAAGTTTAATTTAAGGTTAAAGTTGAAGTTTAAGTTGAATTTAAAGTTGAACTTGAAGGTGAAGTTGAAGTTCAAGTTAAGTTTGAAGTTGAAATTGAAGTTGAATTTGAAATTGAAATTGAAGTTTAAATTTAAGTTAAGGTTTAAGTTGAATTTAAAATTGAACTTGAAGGTGAAGTTGAAGTTGAAGTTAAGTTTGAAGTTGAAATTGAAGTAGAGTTTGAAGTTGAAATTGAAGTTGAAATTGAAGTTGAAATTGAAGTTGAAATTGAAGTTGAAATTGAAGTTGAAATTGAAGTTGAAATTGAAGTTGAAATTGAAGTTGAAAATGAAGTTGAATTTGAAGTTGAAATTGAAGTTGAAATTGAATTTGAAGTTGAAATTGTAGTTAAAATTGAAGTTTAAGTTTAATTTAAGGTTAAAGTTTAAGTTTAAGTTGAATTTGAAGTTGAACTTGAAGGTGAAGTTGAAGTTCAAGTTAAGTTTGAAGTTGAAATCAAAGTTGAATTTGAAATTGAAATTGAAGTTTAAATTTAAGTTAAGGTTTAAGTTGAATTTAAAATTGAACTTGAAGGTGAAGTTGAAGTTGAAGTTAACTTTGAAGTTGAAATTGAAGTAGAGTTTGAAGTTGAAATTGAAGTTGAAATTGAAGTTGAAATTGAAGTTGAAATTGAAGTTGAAATTGAAGTTGAAATTGAAGTTGAAATTGAAGTTGAAATTGAAGTTGAAATTGAAGTTGAAAATGAAGTTGAATTTGAAGTTGAAATTGAAGTTGAAATTGAAGTTGAAATTGAAGTTGAAATTGAAGTTGAAATTGAAGTTGAAATTGAAGTTGAAATTGATGTTGAAATTGAAGTTGAGATTGAAGTTGAAATTGAAGTTGAAATTGAAGTTTAATTTTAAGTAAAGTTAAAGTTGAAGTTGAAGTTGAATTTGAAGTTGAACTTGAAGGTGAAATTGAAGTTGAAGTTAAGTTTGAAATTAAAATTGAATTTGAAGTTGAAATTGTAGTTAAAATTGAAGTTTAAGTTTAATTTAAGGTTAAAGTTTAAGTTTAAGTTGAAATTGAAGTTAAAATTGAAGTTTAAGTTTAAGTGAAGTTAAAGTTAAAGTTGAAGTTGAAATTGAAGTTGAACTTGAAGGTGAAATTGAAGTTGAAGTTAAGTTTGAAATTAAAATTGAATTTGAAGTTGAAATTGTAGTTAAAATTGAAGTTTAAGTTTAATTTAAGGTTAAAGTTTAAGTTTAAGTTGAATTTGAAGTTGAACTTGAAGGTGAAGTTGAAGTTCAAGTTAAGTTTGAAGTTGAAATTGAAGTTGAATTTGAAATTGAAATTGAAGTTTAAATTTAAGTTAAGGTTTAAGTTGAATTTAAAATTGAACTTGAAGGTGAAGTTGAAGTTGAAGTTAAGTTTGAAGTTGAAATTGAAGTAGAGTTTGAAGTTGAAATTGAAGTTGAAATTGAAGTTGAAATTGAAGTTGAAATTGAAGTTGAAATTGAAGTTGAAATTGAAGTTGAAATTGAAGTTGAAATTGAAGTTGAAAATGAAGTTGAATTTGAAGTTGAAATTGAAGTTGAAATTGAAGTTGAAATTGAAGTTGAAATTGAAGTTGAAATTGAAGTTGAAATTGATGTTGAAATTGAAGTTGAGATTGAAGTTGAAATTGAAGTTGAAATTGAAGTTGAAATTGAAGTTTAAGTTTAAGTAAAGTTAAAGTTGAAGTTGAAGTTGAATTTGAAGTTGAACTTGAAAGTGAAATTGAAGTTGAAGTTAAGTTTGAAATTAAAATTGAATTTGAAGTTGAAATTGTAGTTAAAATTGAAGTTTAAGTTTAATTTAAGGTTAAAGTTTAAGTTTAAGTTGAATTTGAAGTTGAACTTGAAGGTGAAGTTGAAGTTCAAGTTAAGTTTGAAGTTGAAATTGAAGTTGAATTTGAAATTGAAATTGAAGTTTAAATTTAAGTTAAGGTTTAAGTTGAATTTAAAATTGAACTTGAAGGTGAAGTTGAAGTTGAAGTTAAGTTTGAAGTTGAAATTGAAGTAGAGTTTGAAGTTGAAATTGAAGTTGAAATTGAAGTTAAAATTGAAGTTGAAATTGAAGTTGAAATTGAAGTTAAAATTGAAGTTTAAGTTTAAGTGAAGTTAAAGTTAAAGTTGAAGTTGAATTTGAAGTTGAACTTGAAGGTGAAATTGAAGTTGAAGTTAAGTTTGAAATTGAAATTGAATTTGAAGTTGAAATTGTAGTTAAAATTGAAGTTTAAGTTTATTTTAAGGTTACAGTTTAAGTTTAAGTTCAAATTGAAGTTAAAATTGAAGTTTAAGTTTAAGTGAAGTTAAAGTTAAAGTTGAAGTTGAAATTGAAGTTGAACTTAAGGTGAAATTGAAGTTGAAGTTAAGTTTGAAATTGAAATTGAATTTGAAGTTGAAATTGTAGTTAAAATTGAAGTTTAAGTTTAATTTAAGGTTAAAGTTTAAGTTTAAGTTGAATTTGAAGTTGAACTTGAAGGTGAAGTTGAAGTTCAAGTTAAGTTTGAAGTTGAAATTGAAGTTGAATTTGAAATTGAAATTGAAGTTTAAATTTAAGTTAAGGTTTAAGTTGAATTTAAAATTGAACTTGAAGGTGAAGTTGAAGTTGAAGTTAAGTTTGAAGTTGAAATTGAAGTAGAGTTTGAAGTTGAAATTGAAGTTGAAATTGAAGTTAAAATTGAAGTTGAAATTGAAGTTGAAATTGAAGTTAAAATTGAAGTTTAAGTTTAAGTGAAGTTAAAGTTAAAGTTGAAGTTGAATTTGAAGTTGAACTTGAAGGTGAAATTGAAGTTGAAGTTAAGTTTGAATTGAAATTGAATTTGAAGTTGAAATTGTAGTTAAAATTGAAGTTTAAGTTTATTTTAAGGTTAAAGTTTAAGTTTAAGTTCAAATTGAAGTTAAAATTGAAGTTTAAGTTTAAGTGAAGTTAAAGTTAAAGTTGAAGTTGAAATTGAAGTTGAACTTGAAGGTGAAATTGAAGTTGAAGTTAAGTTTGAAATTGAAATTGAATTTGAAGTTGAAATTGTAGTTAAAATTGAAGTTTAAGTTTAATTTAAGGTTAAAGTTTAAGTTTAAGTTTAATTTAAGGTTAAAGTTTAAGTTTAAGTTGAATTTGAAGTTGAACTTGAAGGTGAAGTTGAAGTTCAAGTTAAGTTTGAAGTTGAAATCGAAGTTGAATTTGAAATTGAAATTGAAGTTTAAATTTAAGTTAAGGTTTAAGTTGAATTTAAAATTGAACTTGAAGGTGAAGTTGAAGTTGAAGTTAACTTTGAAGTTGAAATTGAAGTAGAGTTTGAAGTTGAAATTGAAGTTGAAATTGAAGTTGAAATTGAAGTTGTTATTGAAGTTGAAATTGAAGTAGAGTTTGAAGTTGAAATTGAAGTTGAAATTGAAGTTGAAATTGAAGTTGAAATTGAAGTTGAAATTGAAGTTGAAATTGAAGTTGAAATTGAAGTTGAAATTGAAGTTGAAATTGAAGTTGAAATTGAAGTTGAAATTGAAGTTGAAAATGAAGTTGAATTTGAAGTTGAAATTGAAGTTGAAATTGAAGTTGAAATTGAAGTTGAAATTGAAGTTGAAATTGATGTTGAAATTGAAGTTGAGATTGAAGTTGAAATTGAAGTTGAAATTGAAGTTTAATTTTAAGTAAAGTTAAAGTTGAAGTTGAAGTTGAATTTGAAGATGAACTTGAAGGTGAAATTGAAGTTGAAGTTAAGTTTGAAATTAAAATTGAATTTGAAGTTGAAATTGTAGTTAAAATTGAAGTTTAAGTTTAATTTAAGGTTAAAGTTTAAGTTTAAGTTGAAATTGAAGTTAAAATTGAAGTTTAAGTTTAAGTGAAGTTAAAGTTAAAGTTGAAGTTGAAATTGAAGTTGAACTTGAAGGTGAAATTGAAGTTGAAGTTAAGTTTGAAATTAAAATTGAATTTGAAGTTGAAATTGTAGTTAAAATTGAAGTTTAAGTTTAATTTAAGGTTAAAGTTTAAGTTTAAGTTGAAATTGAAGTTAAAATTGAAGTTTAAGTTTAAGTGAAGTTAAAGTTAAAGTTGAAGTTGAAATTGAAGTTGAACTTGAAGGTGAAATTGAAGTTGAAGTTAAGTTTGAAATTAAAATTGAATTTGAAGTTGAAATTGTAGTTAAAATTGAAGTTTAAGTTTAATTTAAGGTTAAAGTTTAAGTTTAAGTTGAATTTGAAGTTGAACTTGAAGGTGAAGATGAAGTTCAAGTTAAGTTTGAAGTTGAAATTGAAGTTGAATTTGAAATTGAAATTGAAGTTTAAATTTAAGTTAATTTTTAAGTTGAATTTAAAATTGAACTTGAAGGTGAAGTTGAAGTTGAAGT